>JAHIAM010002620.1:0-30018 GCA_021605205.1 Aegilops longissima
CGGATGGGACTTTCCTTGGCGTGGAAGGCAAGTTTGCGCGATCACGATATGTAGATCTCCTACCATTATGTAGACTCTATGTAACCCTAGCCCTCTCCGGTGTACATATAAGCCCGGATGGCTCTAGTCCGTGGGAGAACAACATCAACAACCCTTACAATCATACCATATGCTAGCTTTTAGGGTTTAGCCTCCTTGATGATCTCAATGGTAGGTCCACTCTTGTAAACATCCACAATATCAATATCAATCAAGCAGGGGCGTGGGGTTTACCTCCATCAAGAGGGGCGAACACAGGTAAAACATCGTGTCCCTTGTCTCCTGTTACCACATCCGCCTAGGCATAGATTGGGACCCCTACCCGAGATCCGCCGGTTTGACGCGACATTGGTGCTTTCATTGAGAGTTCCTCTATGCGTAGCCACCGATGAAACGATGGCCTCTTCAATCAACAACAGCGCAGTCCTAGGTGAGACTTTTCTCCTTGAGCAGATCTTACGTATTGATGACCGCCTTTGCCAGAGCAACTCATAGCCCATCTGGAGCAGATCGAAAGCTTCGCCCTGGCAGCGTCGAGGTCAGGTTTGGAAGCTCCTAAACTTCACGGCGATGTCTGCGGGGACTTGATCTTGATGGATCGAGCCACAATGCCCAAGGCGTGCAGCTATCACGATGGGCATGACCCTAACTGCGCGCGGACGGACAACTTGGAGGCCGCTGCGAGATCCGCTCCGACCCATAGTGCGGGCGATCCTCGGATCGAGGGCGGATGGCTGGACACGCCTCGGAATTGCACCTTCTACGGCGATGGGCGGAACACGCCTTGTGCGCACATCAAGCTCCGCGACTCCGAAATGCGGACTCTGCGGACTCGAACCTCCTGCGCCTCTACGGTCGAATCCGATTGAAACCCGATCATAAATTCACGCGCTGCGGACATCTTTCAGCTTTTCGCCCTTGGCGACATCATAAATTCTTGACATCTCTACGCTGCTCCAGGAGAACCTGGCGAACTTCGGCGGGATGGTTAGAACAGCAGACGGCGAAGAAATTGAGCCCACCCACCACCCGCCCGTAGCCGCCGTCGGCGAGTTTAGCGTGCGTGCTCGACTACGACTCCGAACGCCATCGGCGGTATGGGCGGCGATGGGAGACTACCAAGAACCGGTACCCTACGAGGACCTTTGGAAGACCACCGTCGTCATCGACATATACATGGTGGACACCCAAAAGATGGGAGCGGCGAAGAAGCGGCGGAGGCCGATTCCTTAAAAAACAACCCAGCGCCGACATCAGTGGCGCCGCTCTAAATCCATACGGCAAGAATGGAGATTCCGTACGACAGAGATAATAACACCGGAAGGTGCGAAGACAACTCCCTCGGCCGCGATCCAGTGCGGGAGGCGAGAAACAAGCCCTCACGAGAGGCGGCGGAGCGAAAGAAGGTCGAGGATGACAATTACTTACCTCCCTCCGGGCGAGGGGTAAGCCTCGGCGGCGGCGAAGTCGTCGTGCACGAGGATCCCGTCGAACAGAGCATTTAGATGTGAGCTAATAGCCACGGCAGACAGCCTAAAGAAAAACAGACAGCGACTTCAAGCTGATCAAGACCCTCTTGGCCTGACGGATGGACCGAGGTCCTTGCGGCGAAAAATGTATGAACTTCGACGCCCCTCAAAAGTTACCAAAACGCATAAGTTGCTCCCCGATTAGAGGAGGAAGCGTACAAAACCACCATCACCAGTAGCAATCTGAGGCCAGCCACCCCGTGGCATGACGGCGTGCAAGCCCTCCACCAAAACCGTACCCAGCATCGCTCAAAAAGCATGAAGCCCGCGAGGGGGAGCGCTGAGCTAGCGGGATATATTGGAGGACAAGGCAAGACAATCAAATCTATCTATGGATCACGTGGGCGCCCCAGACCCACAGCGAATACCGTCGCGCGGATACAACTTCTCGGCGGGGCGAACCGGCGGACCGCGCTCTCGAGCTACGTCGCGATATGCGCTCAATCTGAGCGCGCACACCGCTATGCTTCAGCGACAGTAATGGATCATCAAATCCCGAAGGTTTAAACCGTTAATATCGAATCTCGATGGCTGGCAGACCAGACCCGTTTGGATTGAGATTATCTCCTCCATATACACATGGCCCGGCGACGTCTTCACGCCATCAAATATCTCGCTCAAGCTCAAAGGACCAGCTCGGCATTGGCTTAACAGCCTGCCCGATGAGTCAATTGGATCTTTGGGAAGACACGGAAGCCGCATTCCTCGACAACTTCGAGAGCGTGTATGCGACGACACAGACGCCAGATGACCTAAGGCACATAATCCACAGCAGCCCGAACCCGAATCGGCCGAGCAATTCTGGACCGGTTCTTAACAAAAAAAAAATCAAATCGTCGACTATCCGGATCGAGAGGCCCTGCTGCCTTCAAACATAACATCATGACGAGTGGCTGGCGGCACCTAGGGCGGGAGAAGCGAAATCCATGGCAGCCCTCACATCACTCGCGGCCGCTTACGTGCGGGAGAGGATAACTAGCTAGCTTCGCGATAACAACCTCAACAAAAAGCGGCTGGCAGTCCGGATACCAAGGACCGCAATGGCGGTTCGCGTGAAACAAAAACACGCGCCGCGTGCTTGGCGGCGGCAATGAGAATCTGACAGTCAACGCGGTTAGAGGCTCCAAACCCGGTCAGCGGAAGAAGCCATTCAAAAAGAACCACTCGGGCCCGTCCAATTTGGACCCGAATACTCGACGCTCTGTCAAATACATGGAACCCCGAAAAGCCAGCTACCACACCACGCGAGAGATTGTTGGGTATTCAAGCAGGCGACAAAGTAATCGCCAAAACGGTGACAAGGGGCTACAGCGATGGCGAGAAGAGAGACCCGGCAGCCAGAACAACGAGGAGGACAAAGGATTCCCCCCTCAAGTTGGACGGTAAACATGATATCATAGCATATATTCCCAAGAGGAGGCGAGCGTGCACTAAAGGGGCGTATCTGCGATGGAGCCGGTCGCCCCAAAATTCAACCCATGGTCCTCTTGCCCGATCACTTTCGTCGAAGAGACCATCGACCACTATCCGCCATGGCGGATTCGCGCGATGGTTTAGACCCAATCGTCGATGGATTTCACCTCACGAGTCTGATGAATGGCGGCGTAGCTTGAACCTGCTTTATCGTCGATCACGGTGCGCCAAGATGGGCATAGACCCTTCAAGGATTAAACCTACAAAGACAACCTTCAAAGGCGTCATACCAGGTGTCGAGGCCAATTGTGCAGGCTCAGTTACCGCGTGAAGTGGTCTTGGATCCCGGATAATTTCGAGCGAAGAGTTAATCTTGACATAGTCCCGTTCATAGCGGCTATCGCTGCTCTGCTCAGACGAACGCGTTTACAAAAATTCAGCGGTGCCGCGTATACATACCTTAAGCTCAAGATGCGAGGCCCTCGTGGAGTCATCACGGTCGATGGAAACCGGGCGCTCCCTCGAGCAGAGGAACATACAAGCAGCTCTCATGGCGGAAATGCTGAGCAACCTTTTAAGGCAATTTTCGAGTCCGGCCGTTCAACGACCGGACCGCCCCATAGCGCATGGGAGCAACATCAACCAAGACCACAGCACGTTCCGAGCGCAGCGTAGTAATGCGGCCTCAACCCCAGCCCTCGCAAAATTGTAAGACAAACTCTCGCGTACATAATTCGCCTTGGAGATACCATGGGCATAGGGAAAGGCACAACCACAACAGACCCAGTGCGGTTCGACCACACAGAGGGCTCCCAAGTGTGTCGCTCTTTTTCTTTATATTTCTCTTTTTATATACAGAACTCGTCCGTGGCGACCCTGCGAACTCATGATGCAACAGCCAGGAAGGACAAAGGCATGACGAACACTCGGTGGTCTCCATCACGAGCATTAAATTTGTTAAATACAACATTCCGGCCTACCCACAGAGAGAGCGCCTTTAATTAAATCAATCCCTTGCTTTCCGCACTATTTGTATCATTCCGCACTCATAGCATATCTTCTCGAATAAAATGCAGCACCTTTTTACTTATAATTGCATTACCTTATATATATATGTTCATTTACGACATGTTGCATCCATTGTTTATTTGGTACGCATAAATACACGAGGCTTATGTTCTCCGCATTATGGTGTGATAAAGTCCTTTTACTTTCACAAGTGCGGCACCCGAACTTATAGCATTATATGAATCGGCTCGAATCATGTCTTGGGTCAATAGTTGGGTTTGCCGGCTCCCATGTTTGGCACCTTACGTTCCATTCTATCGGCTAAGGTAGCCTTTGGGAGAACCACTGCGATTGTGCGCGGTTGAGCAGGAGTTAACGCCTCGGTGGAAAAGCTAAAACTGGCTGTCATGATAAAGGCGAGAGACTGAGTGCGCTGTTAAAGAGGTCCTTCGGGTCCTTAAGACCTCGCCGCTTGACGAAGTTCGGATTATGTCCGACGAAGGCGTGGATAAGCGCCCAATTCGGTCCTCGAAGAATACTAGGGCTTCGTGAAATTTAAAATTATAAATTCTATGGCTAAGTGAGAGTGTTCAAGCACTATAAGTCTGGTTGCCTTGTTACGTTGTGTTGGCGCCTCCTAGATGGACCCAAAATGGGAACAAGAGTGCTCAAGTTTATCGAACACCCGGCACTTTCGTGGCATGGGGGCTGAAGCCGACGACTTGCCATCTCTCGATTTAATAAGCGGCCGCCTGAAGGTAATATTTTAAACTTAACAAGCGTTGCTTGGCGCATATGAACAAAGTTTTCAAGCGCGCAGGATAACACATTGCGAATTTACTCAAAATTACATCCCTGGGCACTCATCCGCAATCTTGCGGGCACCCTTGAGGACAGCCTTATAGTACATTTGAGCGTCGATATTCCTTGCCCGCTGGTGGCGTCGGAGATTAGCTTCTCCGCATCCAGCTTGCCCCATTGCACCTTTTGCGGCGGGCAAGGCCACGAGACACCTTCAATACTGGCGGGTAACAGTAACCTCCACCCGAGAGCGCATCCACCGGCCGTCGCCGCGAGGCTGAAGTAGCTCCGAGCATGGCCCTCTCCGAGCCCTGAGCGGACTATGAAGCCCTTCATGGCACCTTTCGGCCACCTTGTGAAACTCGACCAGCTGCTTGGCTGGTCGCTAAGAGAACTGCCGGATGGCGGCCTCGGTATCTTGAGACGAGAAGACCTTCTCGTTGAGCTCCCTCCTCGGCTCGGTAGAATGCGGTGGCATCGGACCGCAGCTCTGAGGCGGATCTGCAAGCGCCTGGAGAGCTCCGAATCCGGATAAAGTAACACGTAATTTACATTCACATGCTTGCTTTGCATGAAAAATGCCTTACCATGCTATCTTCCTCATCAACTCAATCTCTGAAGGGACTTATGGGCATCGGCCT
Source organism: Aegilops longissima (assembly GCA_021605205.1). NCBI lineage: Eukaryota > Viridiplantae > Streptophyta > Magnoliopsida > Poales > Poaceae > Aegilops > Aegilops longissima. Next base: position 5,432 of record JAHIAM010002620.1, read on the forward strand.
TGGCAGTTTGGCACTTTCGAGGCGAGGCAAGCTCGGACTCTCGAGTCTTTGAGTCATGCTCCAAACTCTCATGCTTTTCCATGAGAGCACAGGGCTCTTGCTGAACTCCGCCACCCGCGCCTCTTGCTTTTCTCGCTCTGCCCGTTCGGTGGCCGCATTGCGTTGACCGCGGACACGGCCCTCGCCAGAGTCGCCACCTCGTTCGTGGCCCTGCAGTACCATGTTATCCTTGTTATTTTTTGTTGCAACCTAAATCCTTTTACATGGGTACAAGTTCAAAGTGGTGTTACTCACCTTCTTTGTCACGGGAGCTGCTTCTGGCGTGGCCGAGCTCTTGTTAGGACCGCTCGACTCTGCTTCAAAGCACCGACCTCCATGATCGGTCTGTGCCGGAGGTCAACAAGCGCAGCCTAGCAACCCCATATTGACATAATTTTTTAGCAACCCTGCGTATATCTTCTTTTTCAGATCCTCGATCCGGCTTTTCTTTCCGACACCGAACCGAGCATCGAGGGGCTCTGTCTATCGCGGTATTACATTGCATATTTTAACTTCTTACCTCAAAGCACGATAGAAGACTCTGCGAGGCTTCAGTCAGCCCGCTCTTGGCGAGCTGCACCTTGAATCACCGCACTCATAATAGTGCGGTGTTCTTCCTCGATGGGCGCTGCGGCGCCTCAACAAATTGCTTGCGCCTCTCCGGTTGGGCGGAAGCCGCCCGGCGTCCAGATCTTGCCCTTCGTTGAAGGGCGCATGCGGCCGGACTCGGAACCCTGCGGTTACGATTTGAGTCGGCGCAAAGTCGAGAGGGGGCGCCTTGCAGCGCCTCCGGGCCTCCCGATGGGTCCCTTCTTGGGATCCCACCTCGGCGTCCTCGGTGTCGCGAGGGTGGGCGGTCGGGATGGAGTCTCACATCCGCGAATAGCGACCGCTTCGATGAAGCGGGAGATCATCATTGGCGGACTGACAGGCAGCATGCGGCATCAGAATGACACTATGTGCGCAGAAAAAGAAATTATAAATCATTCAGGAATCCGGATACTTACGATCTCGCGGAGGCTAGCCCTTGAAGGCCATTCTTCCTGCCATAGCGTTGATGTTGGCGGAGCTGATCGAGGAATAGTCCTTCCCTCTTGGACCCTCGGCCTCCCCATTTGAAGCCTTCCTCTTCCTCTCTCCCTCCTCAGGAGAGAGTCCTCTTCTCCTCCTCATTTTCGGGAGAGTCGCCCCGAGTCGTCGGACACTGAAAGCAGGCACTCTTTGAGCACCGTGGCCTCCTTCTTGGCCTTCTTCTCGGCACCATGCAATCTGGGAACCAGCAGCCTCGCTAGGCGGCGTCTCTGGATTTTACGGCATAGAGCACAGATAATCTGTTCGCCTTCCTCATCCAGTCTGTCAAAGGAAAGGAAATTAAAACCGCATAGAGTCAAACTATGAAAAGCAAGTGTCCCGTAAAGGGTAGAATCACTTACCTGGTTGGCTTGGCGCTTGAGCGAAATCCGCGATCTTCCATCCAGCGGATCGCGAGAACCAGCGCCTGAACAGCACCCTCTAGGTGCCTTCGTGCGTCGTGTCGAAGAGCTTGCTCAGCGCTTTGTGCTGTTAGGATCGAACTCCGCAGTTGAATGCCGCTCTTGGCATGGGAGAATCGTGAACGAGCATGACTTGGACCCGTTAATCAGCCTGACTTCTTCACGACAGCAGGATCACGGGCTTGGAGTCCGTCGGCTCCTCCGAACTACCCACAGCAAGCCTTCTCTTTCCGGGAGGTGAGCTGCGTGGGAATGCAGATCTAAACTTCGGGGCCGCCCGCCCATGTAGATCCGCGGCTTCGGTGATGTAGAACCACCCATTGCCACCTTGGCGGATTCCACGAAGGCCCCTTGAACCAAGGACATTGGGCATCTTGCCCAACATGGCGCCTCCGCACTCCGGCAGGTACCCTTCACTACCTTGACGACATTGAAGGTCTTGAGCCTGGCGAAGTGGGGCGGATCACGGAGGAAGGCCTACGCCTGCGACAATAAACACCGAGATGTTGAGGCTGAAGTTCGGTGCGGATCATGGAAATCAGGCCGTAGTAGAACATGAGGCCCCGGAAAAGGGGTGGAGTGGAAAGCCAGATCCAGCGGAGGAAGTGGGGAAAGAAGCGACCCTCTCATGAGGCACAGGGGTGGGGATGAGCTGCCCTCGTCCAGGCGGCCGGTCTGTGATGTCATTGGAGAGGTATCCGGCGCCCGCAGGTTAGCGATGCTCCTCCTTAGCGGTGGAGGCCAACCATTTACCTCCGCTCTCCGGACATGGTGGGAGAAGGTTGAGGCGAGATCTTGTGAACTTGGCGGCTGGGGCTCGAAGTCTTGTGGAGATGGATAAGCAAAGGAGGAAGAGGCGTAGGTGAGAAGGTGAATCCTTATCCCTTATATGGGCGAGGCGAAGTCTATCACGTCCCCACCGGCCTAGTAAAACTTCGCTTATCTCCAAGCGTCACCATCAATGCGCGGTTGGGTTACCCCGTCGTATTGATGAGAATCCGGATTAAGAAACACGATCTACTGCTTGACAAGGCGTGCCAAAGAAACGCTTAAGCTAAATCTCTATTGAGGTGGTAAAGTAAAAACAATTCAAGTAATGGCTTGGTAGTGGTGCGGCGTCATGCCCAAAAAGCGTCGACAGATTGAACTTGTGTATATATTATGTTCTCTCTGATGGAATGTGGAATTTATTTTGCGAGCGGACACTATCTGGTGTTCACAATCTTCCATCATTCGGAGGAACCCGCCTTGCAATGCCAAGAAGCATCGGCGGACTTATCGTCATTGAAGCCTGGTTAGAGAACTCTTGAGGAGTCTGGATTAGGGGTGTCAGGATAGCGGACTATCATCATCATCCAAACTATCATCTGCGGGACTATCATCATCGACCGAACTCCAAGACTATGAAGATACAAGATTGAAGACTTCCCCGTGTCCGGATGGGACTTTCCTTGGCGTGGAAGGCAAGCTTGGCGTCTGGATATGTAGATCTCCTACCATTGTAACCGACTCTATGTAACCCTAGCCCTCTCCGGTGTCTATATAAACTGGATGGCTCTAGTCCGTGAGGAGAACAACATCAACAACCCTTACAATCATACCATAGGCTAGCTTTTAGGGTTTAGCCTCCTTGATCTCGTGGTAGATCCACTCTTGTAAACATCCACAATATCAATTTCAATCATCAAGCGGGGCGTGGGTTTTACCTCCATCAAGAGGCCCGAACCTGGGGTAAAACATCGTGTCCCTTGTCTCCTGTTACCATCCGCCTAAGCGCTGATTCGAGACCCCCTACAGAGATCCGCGGTTTGACACCGGCAGTTCTTCCGCTCTCACATGGTATAAGGCTAAGCGAGACTCGAGAGTCGCCGACATCGATGGCGGCGCAGGATGAAATAAGATTCCGTATGCCTCGACAATCGGATCCATCATGTATGCCATGATATGTACAAAGGCCTGATGTTGCTTTTGCAATAAGCCTAACAAGTAGATACCAGGCCAACCCGGTGAGAGTCACTAGGCAGCGGTAAATACTATTTTGAAGTACGAAAAGGACTAAAGAGATGTTCCTAGTTTATGGAGGTGAGGAAGAGCTCGTCGTGAAGGTTCGTCGATGCTAGTTTCCAAACCGGCGAGAGATGATTGTTGATCACAGTCCGGATTCGTGTACATCCTGAATGGAGGCAGCGATTACCTTGGATGAGTTCAAGAAGGATCGGTGGCCAATTCTACCTGAAGCCGAATACATTGCGGCTTGTGAAGCTGCAAAGGAAGGTGTTTGGATCCGGCATTTTCTGGATGATCTTGGTATTTTCGCAGCCTCGGTGAAACCGTTGGACCTTTATTGTGATAATTCGGTGCCATCGCACAAGCCAAGGAGCGAGAATCACCACAAGGTCGGACACATAGACGGAAATATCTTTGTCTGAAGATAGTAAAGAATGGTGATGTAGATTTATGCAAGATTCACACGAATGCAAATGCTGCGAGATCCGTTGACTAAGCCGCTTCCACAACCCAAGCATGAGGGAACGCGTTAGAGCTATGGGCATTTGATGTCTATTTGATTGACTCTAGTGCAAGTGGGGAGGCTGTTGGAGATATGCCCTCGAGGCAATCATGTATGATGATATTTCCTATGTGTTTATGAATAAAGATAGTCCTTGGACATTATCAATGATGTGTGTCGACAAGTATGTGACTTGTTTGTGGGACTATGCATTGTATGATGACTTTCCTAAAGGTTCCTAGTCGAAAGGGTTGTGTGGGCGGCGCAACCGACTGAACTGAGCATATGACCTGATGTCGATGGCTTGGTCTCACTAGCCATGGGCATTGGATGCTAACCGGATAATATGGACTTGGAAAGGTCTGAGTCGGATTCGGCGTGAGTGATCAGAGTCGAGAATAAGGTCAGTCGGACAGACCCAACTATGAGGCAGCGATGATATGTCATCTGTGAGTCTCTAGTACGACATACATTCTATGTCCTAAGACTGAGCTGGCGCATGTACTCGGGATGGTGTGAGACTTGCTTTGGGCCAACCAGCGCTACTCCGTGATTGGGTAGTTAAAAGGTAGGTTTGGGTTTGTCCGGTCCCATGCTGCGAGACATGGTCGAGCAAGATGGGATTGCCCCTCAATCAGGAGAGATATACTGGGGCCCTCGTGTGATCCGACTAGGATAAGCATGGCCATCGACAAGGATTATGAAATAATCCGGTTTGTGGTCGGTATCCTTTGGAGCGAAAAGAGGTCGGGCTAGCACAAGGATGACAGTCGCCTTGAGCCCGACAACATATATCGTGTGGCAAAGGAGCAGAAGTGTGACACGTTATGCGAGGTTTGCCTAACCAGCTTCATAGTAGTCTGCTCGGTGGTCGTTGTGCGCCTTGCTAGGGCCGCTACCAACCCGTGCAGGTCGGAGGTGATCGAACTGTGATCAAGCCGACTTGAACCCAAGCGATCAGCGCTTATGGGAAGGAACCTCTGAGGTCGGTTCAGTGGGACACTGGTTGGATGTGATCCAACTGGACTAGGAGCGTGACCGAGTAGACTTTGGGCTTTAGGGTCCGTGCAAGGCCCAAGTGTTGAGCTCTGACGGACGCCTATATAAAGTGGAAGTCACGGCACACTCATGTGGTTGATCGCCGGTAGCTGCGACTAGGGTTTGCATGTGTTGCGAATAGCAACCTCCACTCGCCGCCCGTGTGTGATCGGACCCTAGCAGTCCGCCGCCACGGTGTTCCTCCTGCACGCGGATACCGTTAGGCCGGTGCGCTTGCGCGCTCAGAAGAACATGCGTGGGATCGAGACGACCCTCTTGTTTGAGGAGATCGGACGAGGAGAGGCGATCCGCATGATGGCTGGCTGCCCCAACTCTTCTTCGCTGCAGCACTGCTGGCGTCTAGTGGTAACGAACTGTGATCCATCTCCGTAGCATGTTCTGGATGTTCTGCGTGAAGGAAAATTTTAATTTGCAGTCGACGCACCCTACCGTAGAACCCAACACAGGTGCACAACATAAAACGAAGGAAAATCATAGCCAGACTCGGATTGACTGCCAGCAGGCCCAAAATTGATATACGTGCAGAATCCGTGTCTGTGCTCCAAATAAGGCGTGTAAATACATTTTGGAAAGCTTGAGTCGTGTGCTTTCCAAACTGTATACCCGCAGCCCATGATTTGCGGTGATCGAGTCGCTGATAGAGGCAAAGGTGTCCCGTCTTTCAATGAGAAGGTGATTATCGTTTTCTGTGGGAGTAGACTTTGACGATCCGACTACGAACGTGCGAGATGTCGTGCTTTAGCAATCGCTAAACCAACTTTTGAGGGTTATTGACCACGCCGAAGCATGATCAACATGACCACGAGGTCTATTTCCTGCGAGCAAGCGAAGATCCGAGGAAAAGCGATATTGCAATCTGGATATTGCGAATATAAGAGAAAGCTTTATTGATTCAAGTGGGGTTACGTGAGTATTGAAGTGCGGTCTTTGAACACAAATGAAGTATCTGCGAAGTTGTAGCTATGGTGAACTTTAATCTAAACAAAACCCAAAGTCTATGATGCCCTAAGGGCTATATATATGGAGGAAGAGGAAATTTCGACCCCTTGGAGAAGGGTCCAAAACCAACCCTAACTCTTGTTTCCCCACACATACGGACTCAAAAACAGCCTATGCTCAAAATTTCAAAATTACATGGGCCTGGCCCAAAAATAAGGTAACATCACTGTTATAAGCTATGGACGAAATTTATGAAAGGGCATCTTGTATATTTAAATCCATGTCCTTGTGTCATCAAGGAGGCTTCAAAATCTTGAAATCTACACTAGAAACATTGTTCTCGTTCCCCTTGCGCGTGCCTTCATCAACATATTTGTTTCTGCTCAAGTGTTCATCCCTCTTGTCCATGATAGGCCCTTCATTAGTAATCAACACAAATGTATCCAATTTAGACAGCATCATATTCTCATGAAATTAGAATTGTTACCTAGAAACGAAAGTACCTCGTAATTCAATTGGCGTGCGCGAGCTCTAGTGATTGGTCCAGTATGTATAGCAGCGGGGGATGTGAGTGTAACAATGGTATTGATGCCCTCATCATCCTCCCCTTCTTGAAATGAAGTCATCCTCGTGAGCTCATCTTCCTCACCCAAATAAGGCTTCAAATCTGCAATGTTAAAAGTGGGACTAACACCAAAATCTGCAGGCAGCTCAAGTTTAGATGCATTATCACTTATCTTCTCTAACACCTTAAAGGACCATTAGCACTTGGCATTAGCTTTGATTTGCGCCGTCAGAAATCTGTCATTACATAAATAAAACCAAACAAGATCTCCGGTGCAAACACAACGTGTTTCTACCCTAACTCAAAGCAAGTTTATATTTAGCATTCATATGCTCAATGTTCTCCTTAGTTAACTCATGCATTTTAAGATCAATTCAGCGTTGTTTAGCATCAAAATTAACCTTCTTCCAAGATGGAAGAGGCAACAAATCAATTGGCGCATACGAGGTGAAAACCATACACAACTTCAAAGGGCACATCTTAGTAGTAGAATCCAGCGAGCGATTCTAAGCAAATTCAATATGAGAAAGCATTCTTCCCACATTTTCCTGTTATTCTTCAGCGGCCCTAAGCATAGTAGACAATGTTCTTGACTACTTCAGTTTTTTCGATCAGTTTAGGGGTGACATGTAGTACTAAAAAGCAGTTTAGTCCCCAACCTGGCCCATAAACATCTCAAAGTGGCTAAGAAATTTTGTGTCACGATCTAAAACAATTGTATTCGGCACACCATGCAAGCAAATAATTTCACGGAAGAACAAATCAACAACATTAGCAATGTCAGCGTAACTTTTATGACATGGTATAAAATTTGCCATTTGAGAATCTATCCACGACAAAAATATGCTATCCTCTCCTTCTTTGTTAAAGGTAATCCTAAAACAAAATCCATAGAGATATCCTCCCATGGAACACTAGGTGCAGCCAAAGGCATATATAAACCATGAGGATTGAGTCGTGACTTAGCTTTTTGACATGTAGTGCAGCGAGCAACAAAACGCTCAACATCTCGTCTTCTCTTTGGCCAAAATAAATGTGTAGCAAGTACATCCTCTGTCTTCTTAACGCCAAAGTTTCCCATTAATCCTCCTCCATGCGCCTCCTGCAACAACAAAATACGAATGGAGATAGCTGGAATGCATAGCTTGTTAGCACGGAACACAAATCCATCATTAAGGACGAACTTGTTCCATGTTCTTCCTTATTTACAATTTTGCATTACATCTTTAAAATCAGCATCATGCACATATTGATCTTTGATGGTCTCCAAACCAAATATTTTAAAGTGAAGTTGTGAAAGCATAGTATAACGACAAAACAATGCATCAGCAATAACATTTTATTTACCCTTTTGTGTTTAATGACATAAGGGAAAGTCTCAATGAATTCAACCCATTTAGCATGTCTAGGGTTCGAGGTTTGCTTGACTTTTAATGTGTTTCAAATAATTCTTTATCATAAGTAGAATAGTTTAGATTAGGCCCACTCAATTTTTTAAGAAAAGTATGCAACAGGTTTGCCATCTTGTAATAACACACCTCTAATCCAATTCCACTAGAATCACATTGAAGCTCAAAAGTCTAATTAAATTAGGAAGTTGGAGTAAAGGAGCATGTGTCAACTTATCTTTCACTACCGTGAAAGGCTTCTTCCTGTGGTACCCCAAACACAAGGCACATCCTTCTTTGTAAGCTCATTGAGAGGTCAGACAATGGTGCTGAAATCTCTCATAAAACACTTATAGAAACTAGTGAGTCCAAGAAAACTCCTAACTTGTGTGACTGTTTTGGAGTTGCGGCCAACTCTCAACAGCTTGATCTTGGCTTTATCAACTTCAATTCCACGTGGAGTAACAACATAGCCAAGAAAATATACTCGGTCAATGCAAAAGGTGCACTTCCCAAGGTTACCAAAAAAACGTGCATCACGTAGAGCAGTAAAAACAGCACGTAAATGTTCCAAATGTTCTTCCAAAGATCTGCTATAAATCAGTATATCATCGAAATAGGCTACCACAAATCATCCAATGAAAGCACGTAAAACTTCGTTCATTAATCTCATGAAAGTACTAGGTGCATTAGTTAACCCAAAAGGCATGACTAACCACTCATATAATCCAAACTTAGTTTTAAATGTTGTTGTCCATTCATCTCCCAATATCATACGAATTTGATGGTATCCACTACGCAAATCAACTTTGGAGAATATTGTAGAGCCACTGAATTCATCAAGCATATCATCTAGCTTAGGAATAGGATGATGATAACGAATACTAATATTATTAATGCCTCTACAATTAACACACATACGCGATGTACCATCCCTTTTCGGCACTAGAAGAATAGGAACAACACAATGACTAAGGGATTCGTGTATATAACTTTGTCGAGCATCTCACACTTGATCGTAATCTCCTTCGTCTCCTATGGATTGGTACGGGTATGAATGCTGCGGTTGGGTAGTGATGCACCAGGAATTAAGTCAATTTGATGCCCAATCCCTCGAATAGATCGTAATCGATGGCGCATCTTGTGTAAATCATTCGACAAACTCCTGCAAAATGTTAGTAATGACGGGAGGCAAAGAAGAAACACGTGCTTTCGAATGTAAATAATGCCTAGATTTGCTACAATCTAGATCCTCAATATCATATTTGGTGGCAAGTAAACATCCACTTTTCAATTTAATTTTAGAAGCAAGCGCTATTAGGTTTCATTTGTTGCTCAAATTTTACTGCCACTATCTGATTTTTCACTCTTATTTTGCTCTTGTTTTGCTTTACTAGCTTGATTAATATCATCTTTCAAAATGGAATCAAGAGTCATAGGAAGCAAAGTAATATGTTTATCTTTATGAACAAGAGTATATTGATTGTTTCAACCATGGTGCACAGAATCTTTATCAAATTTCCATGGTCTACCAAGTAATAAGGAACATGCATAAATGAATACCACATCACAATCAACATAATCAGCATATGTAGCGATCCTAAAATGCACACGAACAATACATGTTACCTTAACCTTGCGGCTGTTGTTGAACTATTGGATGTCGTAAGGATGCGGATGTGGTCTTGTGGTGAGAGACAGCTTCTCCACCATCTCCATGCTAGCCAAGTTGTTACAGCTCCCTCCATCTATGATGACGCGAACAGAACATTCCTTCACAACTCCCGTTGTATGGAACAAATTGTGCCTCTGATTTTGCTCAGCTTGTGTGCCCTGCACACTCAAAACACGTTAAGCAACTAAACTTTCATACCTACCAGCGCCTTCAGCAGCCATGCATTGCGTCTCTTGCTCATAATCATCTCCAGTGTGTTCTTCACTTGTAATAAGAGCAAAGGTCTCCTCATCATAGTCACTAGCGGACTCATACCCACCATCCTCAGTAGCAATCATCACATGCTTAGATGTGCATTCTCTCGTGTAATGACCTCCACCCTTGCAACGACGACAAATAATATCATGTGTTTGCCATGTTGATGCCATGGATGAAGAAGAGCTCTATGCAAGCCCAAAAGGTGCGCTCTTGGCAGATAGTGGTGGTTGTGCCGGCTTTCTTGTATCACGAATTGGGTGGCAGGTGGCGGAGGTGCAGTGTGCAGCGAGCGTCACAGAAGTAGAGGATGCATGTGGTGTCCATGATGAAGGTCGACCTGCAAAAAAGTTAGCTCGCCCCAAGGCTTGTCGATCCACGCACTTCACGTTCAGCTTTACAAGAAAGATGGAATAAGCAGTGATGTTGTCATACTCCTTGTACTCTAAAATGGGTTGAATCTCTCTATTTAATCCACCCATAAAATGTGCAAGCATAGCCTCATTATCCTCAACAATACCACATCTAATCATGCCGGTTTGTAATTCACGATAATACTCCTCTCTGAAATTTTCCCTTGTCTCAAAAGCTGTAGTTTTTGAAGTAATTCACGTTGATAATATGGTGGAACCCAATGAGTACGCATAGAAGTTTTCAAACCAGCCCAAGTAGTTGGAATAGGATATAATCTACAATGATTAGACCACCATCAACATGCAAAACTAGTGAAAGCATAAACAACAACAACAACAACAACAACAACAACAACAACAACAACAACAACAACAACAACAACAACAACAACAACAACAACACGTCTCTCCTCGAGATATTGTAAACATGTAAAACGTTGTTTAGTTTCTAACTCCCAAGTAAGATATATATATTAGGAACATATCTACCCTCAAATGGTGGAATATTCAATTTTAGTTTAGGAAGATGCACATGATCTACGTACACGAGGTGGTGGTGCGGCTCTACCATAGTCAAAATCGCCCATGATTGTTGGCTCCCTTCCGTCAATATTTGGGGAAGGACCGGGGCCTATATAAGTAGAGCTAGCCACCACGAGTAGAAGCGAGAGAAGAGGAGAGAAGCGAACCAGAGTTCTCATACGCAGTCCACTGAGCACAAGAACACCTCAACCTCGGGGAGGCTGTTCTTCCCTTGTCTTATTCTTCATCAGCCCAAGAGGCAATCCACCACCACACCTTTGGAGTAGGGTATTACACCACAATGGTGGCTGAACCGATATAAATCCCGTGTCTTTAGGTGTTGCAAGTTAAATCAAGTTAAATCCATGAGATCTTAGTGAGCTAGGGCGTGGATTGTAGGAGAAAGAACGCGCGCGCACAGTTCGAACCTTAAGTGTTTTGCGGAACCCCATCCGACATTTAGCGCGCCGAGAGTAGAGGTGCGTAGCTTCCTCCGTCGATTCGTCGCTCTGGTCTCCATGGCGGGCCTTCGCCCGCACTCGAGCTAAGCGCTGGGCTGCCATCACGCCCGCGTTGCTCGGACGGCTCCCATCGGCGGGCCACCTCGTCGTTCCCGTCTCCTACCGCCAACGCCGCTACGGCCGCGGCGAAACGGCAACAACAAGCGTCCTCGCTGCACCCATCGGTGTGGCGGGGCGGCCGCACTCCACTCCATCGCCGACCCGGCCGGTTCCTCGTCCATGCCGCATCGCACTCCCCACAGGCCGCGCAGCGAGCGCTCCTCATGGCGGACAAGCTCTGCGCTACCGCCGGTCGGCGATCTCTCGAGGACTAGCTCGCCCACGTCGCCGGTTCGTCGCGCGCGAAGGCTCCCGGCGTCCCTCTCTGCCTCGCCCTCGCCCGCCCGCAGGCGGCGTGGCTCATGGGCGCCTCCACCACCTCTTCCCAAAGATGGTGCCTTGGCACCAAGCGCGTATTGCGGCGTGATCCACCCCCGGTGCCACGCATGAAGAAGAAGCTGCCAAGAAATTCCTCGGCGGGAAGCTGCGCTGCGCTCCGCACCACCTCGCCAAGACAGCGCGCTACACATGGTATGCACGCAGGCCCCTGAGACCAAGCTCCACCTCCGGCGGGCCCGGCAACCACGGCCGGCTGCAGCATGCTTCACCCCCAGAGCTGCGCGGCATCGCTGGCCAGGAGCAAGTTCAAGCGGATCTGCCTCCCCTTCTGACGGCACCTCCGACCCCAGAGTTCCTGCAGCTCTGAGCTGAGCATCAAAGCGTATGGCGATAGAGAAGGTCATGGCGAACTGGTTTCCCATGGCTCTCAAGGATGGTGCCAGCTCCGGCTCCGGAACTGCGGCGGCTCGACCTCCTCACAGGATGAGATCACGGGACCGCCGTCGCCAACTTCGGGGCACCCGCGACCACCCGCCAACCGCGGGTGACCTCTGCGCATCAAGCAACAACGGGGAGACCCTCCGAAGTACATCCAGCGGCTTCAACAACACTCGCCTCAAGATCCCCAAGGTCACGGGACCAGGCCATCATCTCCGCGTTCTCGGCGGTGTTCGTGACGTCAAGATGAAGGAGGAGCTCGCTATCCGAAGAACTGTGCGTCTCGGGAGCTGTTCAACTTGGCAACCAAGTGCGCAAGAGGCGAGGAGGCGCCTTCCCTCCTCGAGCTGCCAGCTTGCGTGTAGAGGAGAAGAAGGCCAAGGCCAAGGGCGTGAAGCGCAAGGAGGCAGCTGTGCAGCGGCGGAAGCCGGACACCAAGTGGGGCGAGACCAGCCGAGTCATCCAGAACAACCGGCTGTTCTACGCCTTCTAATCTGAACACCCACAACACCATATTGTCAAGAGCTCGAGCCATTCGCGAAGGGCGTTTGGTCGGCGCCCCAAAGCGCAGCGGCAAGAGGCTACAGCCGTGGAGGAGAAGCGTGGCGGTGGATCTTTGGGGCGACCGTATTGCCCGCCGGGGAGTGGCGTGACCGTCCTCGTGAGGACGGCGAGATCATCCTCGCGAGGTGCTGGAGAAACCAGCCTCGCGAGGACCGCCCTCGAGGCAATGCGGTCTTCCCCGCTGCCGTCGGGCGAGATCGCGACCACCACCAAGGCGAGGGGCTGGGGGTTTCCAGGAGCCGCATGCAATCGCCTGTATCTTGGGCGGAGCTCAGGCCCCAGCCTCGTAGCACATCTTCAAACAGTTTGCTCGTGAAGTGAACGCAGTCCTCCCCAAACTCGAGGCCACACGCCCGCTCAAGTGGTCCCAGTGCGCCATCACCTTCAACTCGGCAGATCAACTCAAGTGCGCAGCCACTGCTGGCGCCCTCCCGATGTTGTGCTCCCCAGTCATCAGCAATGTACAAGTCACCAAGACCCTCATCGGCGGGCGGCAGGGGCTCAATGTCTGTCATCACACCGATAGGGCAGGTCCGCCTTACTGTCACCTTCGAGCGCAAGAACTACCGCACCGAGCTCGCCGACTTCGACGTCGTGCACATCCGCCTGCCGTACAGCGCCATCCTCGGGTATCCAGCCGGCCAAGTTCATGGCGGTCACCACCACAGCTAGCGTTCTCAAGATGCCGAGAAGCAGCGGAATCATCACGGTCCCATTTGAAGAAAGAGATGCGGTGTGCTCCTCGGCGCGCCTTCAAGCTGCAGCAATCGGCGACCCGACAGTGAGTGAGGGCCCCGGAGGCCATCCCCAGAAGAAGCGGTCTGGCCATGTGCGTGCCTTAGGAGGTGGCATCGCGGTGGAACCTCGTCGGGATCAGCGCCGCTCGAGCGCCTCCCTCCGTTGCATAGGAAGGCGCGCCCGGCGCCCTCCTCGGGAAGGGCTCGGGGGCTTTCTTCTGGAAGGCCTCCGACCTTGCCCACATCACGAGGGAGGCGCTTGGGCACCACTTGGAGGCATGCTTCGCGGCACGTTTCCCTCAGGAGATCACAGGAAAGGGAGCGCCCACCGCTCACGAGTTCGTAACCAAGACCACTCAGGAACTGCAAGACGCAAGGGTCATGCGCAGCGACCGCCGCTCACGAGGCACAGCCCTCCATCCAGGCGAGGTTGTCGGGCTGCATGTCTGCATCTGTCAGATTTCGGGTTCCGGCAGACCCTCTAGGTTCAAACTCTGGGGTGCATGCGGAGATCTCACCCCCTACCTACCTGCACCTCATCGCCTCGCAAGGATCTAAACTACAAAAAGAGCAACACAAGAGACACAAGGTTTATATTGGTTCGGGCCACCATTGTGGTGTAATACCCTACTCCAGTGTGTGGTGTTGTGGATTGCCTCGAGGGCTGATAATGAACAATACGGAAGAACAGCCTCGCGAGGATCTGCTCTTGGCCAGTCTGACGAACTGCTAGGGGGAGTTGGTGCTCTCTCTCTCTCTCTCTCTCTCTCTCTCTCTCTAGTGCTTGACCTCTAGCTCACATTGCGGATTCGGATCCAAGATGCCTCTACCCTGTGGGTGGCTAGTCCTATTTATAGGAGAGGCCTGGGCCTCTTCCCAAATATTGATGGGGAAGGGCTCCAACAATTAGCCATTTGAAGGGAACATCTAGTAAACTTATCTGACTAAAGTTGGTCCTGCACTTTGTCAAAGGCTCGTGGTGGCCTTGGCTTGGACTCCACGATGACCTCCTTCCTGCCGTTGTGATGGTCTTGGTCTTGTTGCACCAAAACAGGTGCCTTTGCTTGATGCTCTCACCTTCGCTCGCCTCCTTTGCACCAAAGAGGAAATGAGGACACTGCGCGGGCTGGTGCCCTCGGTCGTCATGGCTTGCGTCATGGGCACCTCGTGAGGTACCCGCCTTGATCTCTCCGCCTCCTAGCGAGCCAGGCTGGCGAGGCCGTGCACGAGGAGGCTTCTGATGTGGGTGGAACCCTATGGGTAGATCTTTCACGAATTGGAGAATCCCCAAGAACAAGATGAACACAAGAGGGAAAACAAGAGGAACACTCAAGAACAAGTCCAGTCACACATCCACTAGACAATCAAACACATAAGATCCACAAGGTACATGAACAACAAAGGGAAATAAGATACATGGTAAAGTTCATCCCAAATCCTATGAAGGAGATGAGGGCTTGAATCCTAGAAGGATCTTCCCATGAAGGGGGGCTTGAATCCCTAGGGATCTTCTCCAATGGAGGTCTTGAACTCCAATGGAGTGTCTCTCTCAAGAGAAATCCCACGGGGAGATACATGAGCTAAGCTCTAGTGTTTAGATCTAATCCTTAGCTACCTCTAAATGTAAGAGGAAGGGGGTATATATAGGTCCAAGGGATGAAGGGGTAAGTAGGGGCCGAGATGGGGATACAAGGGCCAAGCCCAACAGCCCATACAGGAGGCCCGTGCGCCTGGGTATCGAGAGACTGGCGCATGAGCCCGTGCGCCCGCAGGTCCGTGAGACGCGTGGACACGGGGGTCCCGTGAGCCACGGTACACCCCCCGTGCGCAGCGGGTCTTGAGACCGCCAGCCTAGGAGGCCCGTGGAGCGCAGGTCGGAGGGGCCGTGCGCGCAGGAGTCGCTGAGAGCTGCTGCCTTCTTCTTGGCGCTTCCTTCTCCGCTTCGAGCTTCCGTCTTGGATGGTGTCGGTGTCAAAACTGGCGGATCTCGGGTAGGGGTCCCGAACTGTGCGCCTAGGCGGATGGTAACGAGGAGACAAGGGACCGCGATGTTTTTACCCAGTTGGGCCCTCTCGATGGAGGTAAAACCCTACTCCTTCTTGATTAATATTGATGATATGGGTAGTACAAAGTAGATCTACCACGAGATCGGAGATAAACCCTAGAAGCTAGCCTATTGTATGATTGTTGTTGCGTCCACGGACTAAAACCCTCCGGTTTATATAGGCACCCGAATAGGGTTAGGGTTACACAAAGTCGGTTACAATGGCGGAAATCTACATATCCGTGTCGCCAAGCTTGCCTTCCGCCAAGGAAGTCCCATGGGACACGGGCGAAGTCTTCAATCTTGTATCTTCATAGTCCGGAGTCGGCCAAGGTCATAGTCGGCTATCGGACACCCCTAATCAGGACTCCTCGGTGGCCACGAACCGGGCTTCAATGATGATGGGTCCGTGGCGCATATTGTCTTGACATTGCAAGGCGGGTTCCTCCTCGAATACTTCATAGAAGATTTTGAACACAAGGATAGTGTCGGCTGCGCAAAATAAGTTCCACATACCACCGTAGAGAATAACATTAACACAAGTTCAACTGGCTGGCGTACTCATGGCGTGACATCACCCTGCCAAGCCTTTATTAGCATCGTTTTCTTGTCCAACCTCAGCAGCGTTAGCGGGTGGTTTCCTTGACGCACGTCTTGTCCAAGCGAGATCGTGTCCTTATTTCGGGATTCTCATCAATCTGGTGGGTAACCCAACCGTGCCATTGATTCTGGCGCTTGGGAGATAAGCGAGTTTTATCGGGCCGGTGGGGACATAGCTTTGTCCGTCCATATAAGGGATAAGGATCCACTTTTCACTACGCCTTCCTCCTTTGCCTATCCATTTCCGTGCATTCGAGCTCCAGTGCCCAAGTCCGCACATCCCACCTCGACCTTCTCCAACTATGTGGGAGTGGGAGGCAGTGGATGGCCTCCTCCGTCCACGGAGGGCACATCAAAAGCTGCGGAAGGCGGATACTTGTCCGCGACATTGCTATAGGCTCCCCAATGAGGGCAGCTCATCCCACCCCGAGGCCCCATGAGAGGTGGTGTTCCTCCCCACTTCCTCAGCGGACTAGGGTTTCCTCCACCCATTCGTCAGGGGCTCATGTTCTACTACAGCCTAGATTTCCACGATCGGCCCCAATTTCATCCTCAACATCTCGGCGTTTATCGTCGGTGCGAGAACCTTCCTCTGCATCCAGCCCCACTTGACATAGTTTGAAGACCTTCAATGTCAAGCGAAGGTAGTGGAGTAACCCTTAAGCGAGTCTTGGGCGCCATGGTGGGTAGGATGGCCAGCGTCCTATGGCTCGAGGGCTCCTTTGTGGAGACCATAAAGGGTGGCAATCGGGGTGGTTCTATATCACCGAGCAGCGCAACTCTCAATGGCGGCAGCCCAATTCGATCGCTTCCCCACGGCTCACCTCATGGAAAGAGCGGGCTTGACATGGGAGTAGTCGGAAGAGCGGCGGACTCAAACCTGCGTCGAAACACGGTGGACAAGAATCTCAAGCTTGTCAGCGTAATCCAGGTGATGCTCATCCATTTGGATTCTCACATGCCAACAACGGGCCTTCAATTTGTGGGAGTTTGATCGGCACTGCACCAAACCTTGAACGGCTCTTGACACTATATGCGAAGGCGCTGGAAGGTCTTGTTCAAGGCGCCGAAAGCTCCCACATCATGACGGAAGATCGCGGTTTAGCTCAAAACATCAAGCCAGCGAGGTAAGTTATTTTACCCTTCACGGGACTCTTTTTCATAGTTCGACTCTATCACGGGATCTAAAACTGCCTCACCTTTGGCGGGGACTGGTTGAAGGCGTCAGGACAGATCGATTGTCCGGCTCCCTTATAAAAGACCCAGCGGACGCCCAATTGGCCAGGGCTGCTGGTTCCGGCACCTCACGTGGTGCGGAAAAAAAACCAGAAAGAAGGCCACGGGAACTCGAAGGAGTTCCGGCGCCGAGTGTTATCGGACTCATCGTCCGATGGCGTAAGCGGACTCCTCCTTGAATGAGAGGAGGAGAAAAGAGGCCTCTCCCACGGGGAGAAAGAAAAGGAAGGCCGCCCCCCTGGGGGCCAGGCGAAGAATCAGAAGGAAGGACCCTTCCTCCGGACTACCGCCAATGCCGGAATGACCGGGCGAAGAAGGGTGGGCTCAAGGACCAAGCCCTGGCGAAATCGTAAGTGTCCAGGACACGAGAATAACTCGAGGCGTTTCATTTGTCGCACTGACATCCTATAGCGCGGATATAACCATGCAGCCCGCCCAAGGATGGGCTCGACGATTCGTCGGCGGCTCCTGAGATTCGTCGGAGGTGAATAGCACCTCACCAAACCACCTCATCTCCTCCCGCCGTGGATGGCCTTGGGTGGAGTCCCAAAGGGCCCATCCAGGAGGAGGTGGCTATGGAGGCGCCGCCAGGCGACCTCCGGAATCCGGGCTCAAGGGATAAAACCCGAAGGGCTTCAAGTCCGGCCACTGCGCCGAACTCCGTCTGAAACCTTGATGGTTACGGAGTCGACGAGCGACCCCTTCGTAAGAAGGGCAAGACTCTGACGTCGGTGACCTCCGTCAAACGGAGGCACGGATGATTTGATGGGCTTAGCGGCGCTTCCATCGACGAGAGCTTGCACCGTTATGAGTGTGGTGATCTAGAAGGATTCAATCCGCCAAGGCGGGCTGGTGGCTTATGCCAGCCTTCTAACAGGCTTTGAGGTATGTATTTGAGATATATAAAATATTACCGCATAGGCGGTAGCCCTGATGCTCGATTTGGTGTTCGGGAAAGAAAAAGCGGCGAGGATCTAAAAGATATCTGTAGAGAGTCTAACATAAGTATGTCAATATGGGAATGCAGGCTCTTATTGCTGACCTCTGCCGCCTTGTTGTGGAGGTTGGTGCATTGAGCGAGCCTCGAAGCGGTCAGAAAGAGCAGTGGGACTTGCCAAAAAGCAGCTCGAGGACAAGAAGGTAAGTAATACCTTATGGGAGTATTTAAAAGATGTGTTTGCAAAAATAGCGAGAATAACATGAATATTGCGGGGCCACGAGCGAGGCGACCCTAAAGGAGGCGGTGTCGGGCAGAAAGCAATCTGACCGCTGAGCGCACCCAGCCCGAAAGCGGGGGAGGCTGGTGGCGGAGGTGCGGCAAGAGCTCAGGGCTCTCGTGGAAAACACGAGTTTGGGCGTGACTCAAGACTCGGGAGTCCAGGCTCGCCTCGACCCTTGAGGCGCCAAGGCCGCTAAGGCGGCCCAAAAAGCCCTCCGGAGATTGAGGCGATGAAGAAGATAGCGGCGGGTAAGGCATTCTATATGCAAAGCAAGCATCTGAAAGTGAATTATCATTACTTACCGAATCCGGAGCTCTCGGGAGCATTCGCAGAATCTGCCCTGTGATGTGGCTGATGCTGCCGCATTCTACCGAGCCGAGGAGGAAGCTCGGCGGAGAAGGTGTTACGGTCTCGTATCTTTGAGGCGGACACCAGTGCCTATAGCGACCAGTTGAAGCAGCTGGTCGAGCTCCATAAGGTGGCGAACAGGCCATGAGAACCTCATAGTTCAGTTGTGGCCTAAGGAAGCCATGCACAGGAGCTACTTTGGGTGGTGGCGGCTGGTGGGCCTTTGTCCATGGGTTGAAGTCATCAAGCGCTCCGTACTGCATCGAAGGTGCCCGTAGGGCCTTGCCCTGCTAAGGTGCCTTTGAGGCAAGATGGGCGCTTGAAGCTTGTGAAGGACGGACCACCACGAAGAAGGAGCATCGCAAGCCTGAAATGTATTATGAGGCGTCACAGATAGTGCGTGCCTTATAAGCGGATGAATGCTCCAAAGATATAATTTTTTAGTAGACTCGCATTTGTTATCTGTACGCTGAAAACTTGTTCATATCGCTAAACAACACTTTTAATTTAAAATATTACCTTACGTGCGGCCGTGTATTAAATTTGAGAGATGGCGAGTGGTTAACCCAGCCCCATGCCACGAGTCTTTGGGGTGTTCGGGATGAACTTGAGCTCTTGTTCCCATTCTTGGGTCCTTGAGGGAGGCGCTCAGCATAGCGAACAAAGGCAACGGACTATAATGCTTGAACACTCTCTTGGCCATAGACTTCTATAATTTTAAATTTGGTAAAGCCCAGTGATCGGAGGCCGAGTTAGGCGCTATCACGCCTAGGTCGAGACAATGCCGACTCCTCGCTCTAAGCGGCATAAGTCTTTAGGCACTCGAAAACCTCTCGAACAGCGACCGGCTCTCGCCCTATCATGACGGTCAGTTTTAGCTTTCTCACTTAGGTGCTTAACCAGCTTAACAGGGCACAATCACGGTGGTTCTCCAGCGCTACCTTAGCGATATAACAGAATGTAAGGTACCAAAACATGGGGCAGGCGAACCCAACTATTGACCCAAGACATGATTGGGCCGATGCATATAATGCTATAAGTTAGGGTGCCGCACTTGTGAAAGTGTTAGGACTTATCACACCATGTTATGGGGTACTTAAGCCCCTGTGTATTGCAGTACCAAAGTGTATGCAGTTGCACAATGTCGTAAATGAACATATATATATATATATATATATATATATATATATATATATATATATATATATATATATATATATATATATATATATATATATATATATATATATATATATATATATAAAAAAATCAATAATAGGCGAGAAGCTATATATTGTTTATTCAAAAGGGTTCTTTGTAAAGCATACTTGATACAAATAGTCACGATAAGCAAGGGGCGGGACTTTTAACATGTCTCCTCGGGAGTAAGCGGCGGGATGTTGTGTAAAACAATATATTGCTCGTAATAGAGACCACACGGACACTCGACATAGCTTTACTGCTTCCTGGATGTTGCATCGTGTGTCCGTGATTCTAATGCGGACCGGGCTTCGTGAAAGCGAGTCACGAAAGTAAAAGAAAGAAAAAGAGAATGACACAATCGGGAGCCCTGGTGTGGTTGAGGCGCATTACGGGCATGCTGGTGGTCGTGCCCCTTCTATGCCCATGGTATTTCCGGGCGTGGTTATATGCAGCGTATCTGGTTTCGCGATTTCGCGAGGGCTAGAGGCTTAGGCCACATTGCTATGCGTGCTCCGGAGCGTGCGAGCGGTCTTGTTGTAGGTTACTCGGCGGCTTGGCGGTGTCGGACGTTTAATAGCGGGACTCGAAATTGCCTTAAGAGCTACTTTGCACTTCGCGCGAGGGGCCGCTGTATGCTCCTCCGTCCGGAAAAGCGTTGGTGTTTCCATTGACCGTAATGACTCCTCGAGGACTGGGCATCTTGAGCTTGAGATATGCGTAGTGCGGCACATTGAACTTTACAAATGCGGTTCGTCCGGCGATGCATGATAGCGCTCTTGAGCGGGACTATGTCGAAGATTAACTCCTCGCTCCGGAAGTTATCCGGGTTCGAAGACCACTTCAAATGTAAGTGAGCCCGTCTGGTTGGCCTCTACACCTGGTATGGCGCCTTTGAAGGTGCGTCTTGTGGAGTTTAATCCTTGATGGGTCTATGCCCATTTTGCGCCTTTGTATCTGATAAAGCAGGTTCAGGCTGCTGCCGCCGTCCATTAGGACTCTAGTGAGGGTGAAATCCGTCAATGATTGGGTCTAGAACCAATGCAGCGAATCCGCCGTGGCGAATGCTGAGTGGGGTGGTCCTTGATCAAAAGTGATCGGGCGGGAAGACCACAGGTTGAACTTTGGGAGATTGGCTCCATCGGCGTATCGTCCCTTAGTGCATGCTTCCGCTCCCTTTTGGGTATGTGGGTTGCTTATATCATGTTCTATGTCCGCACTTGCGGGAAGCCCTTCTTTCCTCTATTGTTCGTGGCGGGGCTCCTCCTCAATCATCGCTATGCAGCCCCTTGTCATTGTTTCGGTATTTAACTTGCTTGCCTGCTTGAACCCCAACATCCCTGTTGGTGTGATTGGCTAACTTTGAAGTGCCATGTATGCAGCACGTGATCAGTATTCGGTCCAAATTGGGCCGGGCCAGGAGTATTATTTTAAATGGCTTTTCCTTGGCTGGGTTTAGAGCCTCTGAATCCGGCATTGGTATCGTATCCTCAGCATTATCACCGTTAATGCGGTGCTTGTGCTTATTGCGACGCGACATGCCACTGCTGTCCTTAGTATCCAATTAGCAGGGCTCTTGGTCATGTTGTTACTACGAGCTAGCCAGTTGTCTCTCCATAAAAGCGGGTCATGAGTATTGTTAGGGGCTGCCATGGATTTCAGCTTTTCACATCCTAGGTGCCGACAAGCCACTGCATCCATGGATGTTGTGTTTGAAGGCTGCAAGAGCCTCGGCATCTGGACAATCGACGATTTGATTTTTCTTGGTTAGGAACCGTGTCCGAAATTATGCAGCCGATTCCTGCGGCTGCTGAATTATGTGGCTTAGGTCATGTTGATGCGGTGAGTGCTTTATATGTGCCACAGAAATTGTCGAGAATGCGGCTTCGAGTCTTCCCAACAACCAATTGACTCTGCTTTGGCAAGTTGTTAAGCCAATGTCGGGCTGGTCCTTTAAAACTTGAGTGGGAAGTATTTGATGGCGTATAGATCATCCCCTTGAGCCATGTGGATGTGAAGGAGATAGTCCTCAATCCAAACCACAGGATCTGTTGTGCCATCGTTGTGATTCAATGTTTACGGGTTTGAAACCCTCGGGATTTGATGATCCATCACTTCATCTGTGAAGCATAGTGGGTGTGTTGGCGCCTACATGTATTAGGCTCTATCACGATGCAGCTCAAATGAGCTTTGTCCAGCTGTGTTTGACCCGACGGAGTTACCATATCCACGTGGCGGTTATCGTCACATGTTGTGGGCTACCTGCGATCCATGGAATCAATCTTATGCCTTGCCTTTGTCCTCCAATATAATTTCATGAGTGCAATTGCATTTCCCGTGCCTTTGCTTTTTTTTGCGGCAGCGGGAGGGGCCTGGCTTGAATTGAAGTTGAGAGCCTCTACTGTCCAGCTGACCACGAGGTGGCCGGTCAGCCATATCATGCACCGGTGATGTAGGTTTAGGTGCTTCACTCCTCTAATGGGTAGGTGCCCAACGTCTTGGGTAGCTTCTTGGAGGCGGCTCGTGAAGGAAATATGCCCTAGAGGCAATAATAAAGTTATTATTTATTTCCTTATATCATGATAAATGTTTATTATTCATGCTAGAATTGTATTAACGGAAACATAATACATGTGTGAATACATAGACAAAGCAGATAGTCACTAGTATGCCTCTACTAGACTAGCTCATTAATCAAAGATGGTTATGTTTCCTAACCATAGACATGTGTTGTCATTTGATTAATGAGATCACATCATTAGGAGAATGATGTGATTGACATGACCCATTTCATTAAGCTTAGCACTTGATCGTTTAGTATGTTGCTTATGCTATCTTCATGACTTATACAAAGTTCACAACTATGAGATTATGCAACTCCGTTTACCGGAGGAACACTTTGTGTGCTACCAAAGCGTCTGTAGCATGCTGGGTGATTATAAAGGTACTCTACAAGTGTCTCCGAAAGTATATGTTGAGTTGGCATGAATCAAGATTAGGATTTGTCCTCCGATTATCGGAGAGGTATCTCTAGGCCTTCTCATTAATACACATCACATAAGCCTTGCAAGCATTGCAACTAATGAGTTAGTTGTGAGATGATGTATTACGGAGCGAGTAGAAGACTTTCCGAGTAGCGAGATTAAACTAGGTATTGGATACCGGCGATCGAATCTCGGGTAAGTAACATACCGATGACAAAGGAACAACGTGTATGTTGTTATCTTTGTTTGACCGATAAAGATCTTACGTAGAATATGTAGGAACCAATATGGGCATCCAGGTTCCGCTATTGGTTATTGACGAGAATGGTTATAGGTCATGTCTACATAGTTCTCGAACCGTGAGATCCATGCAACTAGGTTTCAATAGCGGTTATATTATGAGTTTATGTATTTTGATACTCAGAAGGAGTTAGTCCGGATGTGATCACGGACATGACGAGGAGTCTCGAAATGGTCGAGACATAAAGATTGATATATTGGATGGTTATATTCGGACACGGAAAGGTTCGGAAGTTTCGGAGAAAACCGTCTGCGGAGGAGTTCTGGAACCCCGGGGAAGTTATGGGCCTTATTGGGCCAAGAGGGAGAGAGGGGCTACACGGGGAGGTGGCCGCCCCCTCATGGGGAGTCGAATTGGACTGGGAAGCGCAGCCCCCACTCTCTCCCTCTCCCTCTCTTTCCTTCCCCTTCCTCTTCCTAGTAGGACTGGGAAGAGTCCTACTCCTACTAGGAGGAGGACTCCCCCCTCCTTAGTCTTGCCCCAGGGCTGGCCGGCCCTCCCCTTGCTCCTTTATGTCTCAGGGGCGAGGGGGCACCCTAGAACACACAAGTTGATCTTCGTGATGGTTCCTTAGCCGTGTGCGGTGCCCCCTCCACCATATTCCACCTCGGTCATATTGTGGCAGTGCTTAGGGAGAAGCCTGCTGTGATAGAACATCAAGATCGTCCTGCGTCGTGTCTTGTGGAACTCCTCCCGGCTTTTCTGGATCGGAGCCGAGGATCGTCATCGAGCTGAGCGTGTGCTAAGAACTTCGGAGGTGCGGAATGCTTGTGCTTGGATCGGTCGGATCGTGAAGGCGTCGACTACATCAGCAGCGTTGATATAGCGCTTCGCTTTCGGTCTCACAGTGCGTTGGACGAGACCTCTCCCTCTCGTTGCTATGCCATCACCATGGTCTTGCGTGATCGTAGGAAAATTTTTTGAAATTACTCGTTACCAGCGATGGCATCCAGCCTGGTTTTATACGTTGATGTCATATGCACGAGTAGAACACAAGTGAGTTGTGGGCGATACAAGTCATACTACCTACCAGGCATGTCATACTTTGGTTCAGCGGTGTTGTGAGATAGGCGGCCGGGACCGACATTACTGCGTAACTTCACTAGACTGGTTTCACCTTGTGAGCACTTCGTTGCTTAAAGGTGATGGCGGGTGTTTC
>JAHIAM010002621.1:0-21625 GCA_021605205.1 Aegilops longissima
TTTCATATATTTTATTTTTGGAGAAAAATAATTTAAATAAAACTCAAATAACTCCAATTGAAAAATAATTCAAAGGAACTTTGAATTTAATTCTTTGAAACTCCCAACTCATATTTCATATGTTTTGAAGAAGTCATTTTATCTTCTCTCGTGAAAATCATTGAGTTGCATAAAGTTTCAGAATTGGAAATATTTTCCAAATGAAATTCAAATATTTTCAACACCCCTTGTCATTTAAATAAATGGAAGAAGTCATGTCATCTTCTCTCCAGGTTTTTGTGATGAAAAGAATTTGAATTCCCGAGGATCATAAAAGAAAAAATGAAAGTTTGGGAAAGTCCTTTTATTCCCTCTCATTTAACTTTCAAAAAGTTTCGAATTCACTCACTTTCAGTCAATCAATCAAACAATCAACCAAAACTATCTATTTGTTTATAACATTCCAAAATTTAGAATTTTGGGATGTTACACCACTAAGGATCTTATGATTTTTCATATCATCAAAGTCTAAGTACTGCGTGGGTAAAATAGGGTCATAAGGCAAAGGTGAAACACCCAGCTCTCTTGCTAAGCGTCTGGCATAGATTCCACCATAAAAATATCCACTACCAGCGTTGTGTTGCAACCTGCGTGCAACAATCGCTCCAAGATTATAACTTTTGTCACCAGCGAGAGCGGTGCGTATGAGGCTCAAGTCTGGAGCACAAAGTGTACTACAATCTTGTTTACCTACAATACATTTTCCATTAAATAATGCAAAGTACTGGACTGAGGGAAAATGAATGCTCTCTATTCTACCCTGCGTCACTCCCCTGGTCTCACCATAGCAAAGACTAGTCAATTATATCTCAAACTCAGACCTTGGTGTTTCGTCAAGCGAACCCCAGGTTGGGATTTTGCAGTGGTGAGCAAATCTCTCTAAAGATATGGTAAATGGATTTTCATACAATATTTTAAATGACACCCTAGAATCACGAGGATGTAATTTAAATGCTTTGGTAAATGATTCAATGAGAGTGAGGTGTTGGTTGCACTTATCTGAAATGTAGGGACCAATCTCGGCATTGTGAACATATTGCTCAAATTCTTCCTTAATGCCCACACTCACCATATAATCGTTGCATGGCCATACGCATATTTTGGTGGCGGCATCTTGTATGGAACTTTCACTTGCTTCAACATAAGATCGACGAGAGGAGCTGCTACTAGAAGATGCCTCCGAGGACCTCCTCCTCGAAGAACTCCTTCCAAAGAGGTTCATCATATTCACGTACAATTTTCTGAAAATTTTGGGCCACAAAAATTTGTTAACAAAACTTCACAAGATTGAAAGCAACAACACATAGGGATGCATATAGGCCATAGCAAGCATTCAAACTACTTAGAACTCTAAGAATTCAACATGCAAGCTCATCTACAGCAGCACCAAGAGTAGCTAATTATTCAAAATACAAACCACTAAAGCAAAAACTAATTGGACAAACGGAGGAGTCAACAATCCCCCGAAACAATTTCGGAAACGGTGCTTCGAGCAAAGATATCGAAATCCACGGTTTTGAGAGCAAGAACACGAGAGAGAGAGAGAGAGAGAGAGAGAGAGAGAGAGAGCAATGGTGATTTTTTTCTGGAGGTAGGTGGTGATGTGGGATGAAGAGATAAGTGAGGGGGCCCACATGGGGCCCACAACCTACCATGGCACGCCTGGGGGTCCTGGCGCGCCCAGGTGGGTTGTCCCCACCTGTTGCACCTTCCTCTGATATTATTTGCATAAAAAATTCTTAAATATTCAGAAAAAATCGTATTAAATTTTCAGAGCATTCTGAGAACTTTTATTTTTGGGTCTTTTTTTATTGCACTGGAAAATCAGAAAATAGGCAAAACATGGCATTTTATTTTATTTAAATAATAAAAACAGAAAAGAAAATATAGGGACAGAAGGTAGTGCTCACTAAATTCATCAACTTCATACCTCTAAAAAATGATCCATTAATAAGGTTGATCAAGTCTTATTAACAACCACTTTTGATTAGCATGAAACCGAAGAACTTTTGTAAATCACTAAGTTACCTTAACAGGGATATGAATGTCCCCAAGAATAAGCATTTCAAATTTCTTTTTAACAGTAGGTAGAGGTAGTTGAAAACTTCCAATAGTGATTGTCGGAGATTTTTCAATAACATTAATACCATTCACTTGGAATTGTTTCTTAGGAAAGTGCACCGTATGCTCATTACCATTGGTATGAAAAGTGACCTTGCTTTTATTGCAATCAATAACAGCCCCTGCAGTATTCAAGATGGGTGTACCAAGGATAATCGACATGTTGTCGTCCTCGGGCATCTCAAGTATAACAAAGTCAGTCAAAATAGTAACATTAGCAACAACAACAGGCACATCCTCACAAATACCGATAGGTATGGCAGTTGATTTGTCAGCCATTTGTAAAGATATTTCAGTAGGTGTGAGTTTATTCAAATCAAGTCTTTTATATAAAGAGGAAGGCATAACACTAACACCAGCTCCCAAATCACATAAAGCAGTTTTCACATAGTTTCTTTTGATGGAGCAAGGTATAGTTGGTATTCCCGGATCTCCAAGTTGTTTGAGGTACTCCATACTTAAAAGTATAATTAGCAAGCATGGTGGATATTTCAGCTTCCGGTATTTTTCTCTTATTGGTGATGATATCTTTCATGTACTTTGCATAAGGAGGCATTTTTAAGATATCAGTTAAGCGAGTACGCAAAAAGACCGGCATCAGCATTTCAGCAGCGTTCAAATTCTTCACCATCTTTATTTTTAGTTGACTTAGGTGGAAAGGGCATCGGTTTTTGAACCCATGGTTCTCTTTCCTTATCGTCTTTTCTAGCAATAAAGTCTCTTTTATCATTTCTTTTATTCTTGGGTTGTGGCTTATCAAGATCAACTGCTGGTTCTATCTCAACATTATTGTCTGGTTCTTTATTATTTGTTTAAGTATCTTCACGAACCTCATCATTATCTTTTTCATTATCAGAATGTGAATGTTCACTACCAGATTGAGTTTCAGCAACAGAGATAGAAACTTCATTATCATTATCAGGAGGTTTTTCTACTTCAGGTTCACTAGAGGCATGCAAAGTCCTATCATTTTTCTTCTTTTTTTTCTTTTTAGAAGGACTAGGTGCATCAGTGTTAACTCTTTGAGAGTCTTGTTTAATTATTTTTGGTTGTCCCTCAGGATAAAGTGGTTCCTGAGTCATCCTACCTCCTGTAGTCATTACTCTAACAGCATGATCATTGATATTATTATTCGTTTCATCGAACAACTCTCTTTGAGATTTAGCAACTTGTTCTAACCGAGTTTGAACCATAGAAGCATGCTTCCCCATGATACGTCTCCAACGTATCTATAATTTTGATTGCTCCATGCTACATTATCTACTGTTTTGGACCATATTGGGCTTTATTTTCCACTTTTATATTATTTTTTGGGACTAACCTATTAACCGGAGGCCCAGCCCAGAATTGCTGTTTTTTGCCTATTTCAGAGTTTCAAAGAAACGGAATATCAAATGGAGTCTAAACGGAATGAAACCTTCGGGAACGTTATTTTCTCACCGAATATGATCCAGGAGACTTGGTGATGCGGAGCATCCCTCACTCATCCCCATGTACGTGCCTACATCTCCCTCAACACCACTCGGACCCATGACACGAGCCCGAGCTAAGGCTATCGAAGATAAGGTGAATTCGCTCCTCTCCGAACTCCCTCTTCCTACTCACGAGACATGGCTACTACCTCATTCGGAGACTCTATGTGTAATCAGGTACATGGAGGTGAGCCAAGGATCAACTACTTGCGAGAGCCAAGACGGCGAGGACTCCAAGCATAGTGAAGAAGAAGAAGAGATGCTGCTGAAGGCACAGGCACCTGACGTCTGACGCCTTCCGGACGTCTGACGAGTCCCAGGACCCGGACGACCGGACTCTCCGGATGTCCGGCACTTTGCCACCCGAACCAAAACTACGGACGAACGAAGCCTCCGGACGTCCGACCGACGCACGCCCGAACCGGATCTACGGACGACCGACAACTTCCGGACGTCCGGACCGTCACGAAGCTCCGGACGACCGACCCTCTCCGGACGTCCGACGCACCCACGACAGAACTGATTCTACGGACGCCAAGCCCGTCCGGACATCCGGACCGTCCCGAGCCTCCGGACGTCCGACGCCTTCCGGACGTCCGACGCCTGTGTGTTGACTTCGCTTGGGTCGCAGCCCTTGTACCCCTTCGTCCCCTAGACTATATATACTCCTTCTTCCCCAACTTTCTAGGGTTAGATTTGGTTTAGCTCATGTTTTTGTGAGAGCCTTGCTCATCCACTTGGTTAGTTCTCCTCGGAGCTCAGGACCTCTACGGAGAAGATCCCCCAAGCGGATTCAAGACCCCCTTCTAGGGTGGACCCCATCAAGACCTCCTCACGGAGAAGAACGGCTACTCGTGTATCCTTACCTTTGTTGATTGTGGATCATATGTATCTCTTTGTGTTCGGTGATCTAGCACTTGTGTGATTGATTCCTTGTTGGTTGAGTGATCTCTCTCTCGTTTCCTCCGTGTTTCCCTTTGTTCTTCCGCGTGTTCTTCGTGATTCCCCGTAGGATCCACTCCAAACATGAAAGATCGTCCACATAGGGTTCCGCTCTACATCATCTTGGTATCATGAGCCACGTTGATCACGTTTTTGGAGCCCCTGCCCCTCTTTTTCTAGCTTGATTTTGTTGTTTTCGTCCTAATTCCGAAAATTCCCCACCAAAAATAGCCCCAATTTTTTTTGTGTGATTTGTTTGTGAGTTGAGATTTTGTTGGATTTGGTCCATGGATTTGAGTTGCTACGTGTGGATCTAGCTTTTCCCTCACTCCCCACCCTTTTCCATCCACCAAATCACTCGATTTCGACCTCACCATTTCATTCTTCCCCGAAATCTCGCAGTTCTTCCCGAGCCAGTTTTTCGCCCAGCCTCCGGACGACCGGAAACGGTCGGACGTCCGACGAAGTCCGGACGACCGTAAAAGCCCGGACGTCCGTAAAACTCTGACGGAACTGAACTTTTTCAGTTCGCCACCACCACAGCCCCACCTTCCACCACATCTTCCAAAACCACATACACCACCATCCTCCCCAATACATCCTATGACGATTTTACCACATTTTGGTCCTTGAGATTTTGAGTTGTGGCTTCCGTATCCTCTTGTGTTTCGGCTATCTAGGTGCGGTTCGATTTCATCATCACCACGACTCAACTTAGCAAGGGTCTCATCATCGCCAAGGACGGTAACTTCGACGACATCTTTGTCATACCTTGCAATTGCATTGATACCCACATGACCTTATTTTTGTGTAGCTTACCCATCGAGACTAGCCATTGAGTATTGCCGGCAATGTGACTTGTGCACATTAGTGATCATACTCCATAGCATACATACCATACCAACGTGGTGCATATCTTGGGATCCATTTGTGTGTCACAAAGTTGTCATAGCATGCACAATTGCTATCTTGGTTAGTAAAGTTTTGCATGAGAAAAGAGCTCAAAAATGAAAGAGCCACCCAAGCTTTTAAGCAAAGAGGAAAGATAAGCAAAGAGCTTATGAGCAAGAACCATAGCATCATACTACATTAAGATTGTCATATTGGATCATCGCACCGAAATACCATACATATAGCATACGTGGGATAGAGATAGTTGCATTTTTGCATAGTAGGTTGTGCACAAGTTCCGTATCCGCCTATTGTGCAATCGTGCTAGCGTCTCTCTAGTATTGTGCAACAAGAGAATTTTCGTGGATTCCACATTTTGGCTCACTTTTGGTTTGCACAATCCCACTTATCTATTTGCGTGTGTGTTTCTGTGTACCACTAGTTGCTTGGTCTACTTGTTGCATTTGCAAATTTGTGTACCTTTTCCAACATTATTGACGCTCACTTACAATTGCATCAAATTTTGTACCACCATCCTCACCAAGCTCCACCATAAGCTTTTATTTGTGTAGGTGTGAGAACCGACAAGGATTGGTACCAATAGTGCTATTTCATTGTCCGCATTTGAGTGAACTTGATTCATCATCAACATCGGTCAAAGGTACATTGGTATAAGTTTTTCTCCTTCTACCACTCACATTTTTGCTTGGAATGATGGATAGGCCAAGTACTTCTACCAACCCACTCTTCATCGAACAAGACGACGACATGTCATCATACGTCACCAAGAATCACCTCTTTGGTGCACAACGAGCGTTGCACCAAGAACAACAAGCAATGAGCGAACGCATCGACAACCTCGCCACCGACTTGCGACTCTCCGAGCAACGTACAAGAGACTACTTCGACAACAAGTTCGACGCTCACAAGCAAGAGAATGATGCAAGAATGGACGAGATCCGCGCCTTGATGAGAAACCGGCATCATTCCACTTCTTCATCCTCAAGACGGAGCCGCTCGAGTAGACACTCCGACGACACCTTCTACGACTCAAGTACACCTACTTCGAACACTCTTCGTCGTGCCGCACGTCAAGACCGCCATGCATCTTGCAACCCGCTACATGGCAAGCATTCACAAGAGCAAGTCGATGAGCAATTCCCTCGTCCTCAATCAAACCAAGACGCTTTTGCCCAAGCTCAAGAACGACAACGACTACGGTGCCAAGAGGAGGAACGAGCGCGTCTACACCAAGACGAACAAGACGCCAAGGCTCAACGTCTTCAACAACAACAACGTGAAGTGCAAGCTCTTGAGGCGCAACGTGCCCTTCAAGAATCAAGTTGAGCCTTCGCCAACCGCAATCGCGAACGGCGCAATCAAGAGGAAGCCCTTCGAGAAGAAATCCAAGAGAGGAACTACCAACCTCATGGACAACGTCAAGTTCCTCAAGCTCCTCCACAAGCTCGTCAAGCTCCACTTCAACCTCAAGTTCAACAAGAGCAAGTTGATCATGGTCTTCCTCCACGCCAAGAGCAACATGAAGACGATTGCAATCCACGCCAAGGGCGCCATCATCAACATCGCCAACAACACAATGAAGAGCAACGCTACGGAAAGCTAAAATTCACCATGCCCAAGTTCAATGGAAGCAATGACCCCGAAGACTACCTCTCATGGGCATTGAAGGTTGACAAAATCTTCCGGTTGCACAACTACGATGAAGCGATGAAAATCGCTATGGCATCACTTGAGTTCCAAGACTATGTGCTCATATGGTGGGAACAAATCATTGAGCGACGACAAGCAAGAGGTGAACCTCCAATCACCACTTGGGCTCAAATGAAGGATGTCATGCGAGCACGTTTTGTGCCAACCTACTACAACCGCGACCTCTTCAAGAAACTCCAACTTCTCAAGCAAGGAACAAAGAGTGTTGAAGAATACTACAAGGAAATGGAGATAGCCATGATTCGAGCCAATGTCAAGGAAGATAATGAGCAAACTATGGCACGTTTCTTGAATGGACTCAATCATCCCATCAAGAAGATCGCCGACTTCCAACCATACTCCACCCTCATTGAGCTCGTACATCAAGCTACAAAGGCGGAACGTCAAGTGCAAGATGACTTCAAGTACGCCAAGTACTCATCCAAGACCTACGGCTTCTCTAACAACCAAGCTTCAACACCTCCTCCAACATCTACATCAACCAAACCTTCTACAAACAACGACGACAAGTCGAGTTACAAGAGAAATTCGACAAGTTCAAGTCGTCCTCCTCCTACTACAAGCAACCTCAAGCCGCGTGCTTCATCATCTACTCCGACCGATGAGACCATCAAAACAAGCTCCTTCAAGTGTTTTACTTGCGGCGGCCGAGGCCACAAGTCCTACGAGTGCACCAACAAGCGCACCATGATCCTCAACGACGACGGCACATATGACTCAATGAGTGATGAGGAGATGGAAGCCCTTGAGCAAGTGGCCATGCACCGGCGAGTGAATGAAGATGAAGATGATCAAGTCTTTTGCGATGAGGATTCGAGCCCCGCTCTCGTTGTCTCCAAGGTCTTGACCCTTCAACATCAACAAGAAGACGACAAAAGATGCCACATCTTCCACACAAAGGCCGGCATCAACGTATGTTCCGTCAAGGTCATCATCGATGGAGGTAGTTGCCACAACTTGGCAAGTGAAGAACTATGTTCCAAACTTCATTTGGTCAAGAGTAAGCACCCGCACCCCTACAAGGTTCAATGGCTAAGTGACTCCGGCACTATACGAGTCGAGCATATGGTCCAAGTCTCCTTCAAAATTGATGCTTATGAAGACATGTTGGAGTGTGATGTGGTCCCAATGACCGTTTGCCACCTACTTCTAGGTCGACCATGGCAATTCGACCGTGGCGTCATCCACAATGGGCGCACCAATCACTATAGCTTCAAGATGAAAGGGAAGGAATATGTGCTATGACCTATGTCTCCTAGTCAAGTGATAGCCGACAAGCAAGCCACCCATCATAGAGACAAAAGTGAGAAAGTGATCCACCAAAAAGTGAGTGAGAGCCACAAGCCAAACTTGAGCGCCTCTTCGCCTAGAGAGAAAAACCTCATCCTATTTGCCACCAAAAGTGAGATGAGAGAAGTGTGTGAGAACCCATCTAGTGTGATGCACTTTGTCCTTGTGTGCAAGGATGGAGACCCAACAACTAACACCTCTCATGAGCTACCTTTAG
This sequence comes from Aegilops longissima, assembly GCA_021605205.1. Lineage (NCBI taxonomy): Eukaryota > Viridiplantae > Streptophyta > Magnoliopsida > Poales > Poaceae > Aegilops > Aegilops longissima. The sequence goes on from JAHIAM010002621.1 coordinate 8,704, forward strand.
TGTTTAAATCTCTTTTGCAGGAATTCCAAGATATTTTCCCCGATGACCTACCTCCGGGTCTACCTCCTCTTCGAGGCATTGAGCATCGAATCGACCTCATCCCCGGAGCGCCTCTACCAAACAAAGCTCCATACCGAGTCAATCCTGAAGAAACCAAGGAGATTCAACGGCAAGTACAACAACTCATCGACAACGGTCATGTACGTGAAAGCCTAAGCCCTTGTGTTGTTCCCGTTATACTTGTGCCTAAGCCCGATGGAAGTTTCCGCTTGTGTTCCGATTGTAGACCTATAAATGCTATTACCGTTTGCTATAGGCATCCCATTCCTCGCTTAGATGATATGCTTGATGAACTTAGTGGAGCCAACTTTTCATCAAAATTTGACCTTAAAAGTGGCTATTATCAAATCCGCATACAAGAGGGTGATGAATGGAAAACTGCTTTCAAAACCAAATTTGGTTTATATGAGTGGTTAGTGATGCCTATGGGTCTATCGGAGGCTCCCGGTACTTTAGTGCGTCTTATGCATCATGTGCTTCATCCTTACATTGGAGTCTTTGTTGTGGTTTACTTCGACGATATTCTTGTGTTTAGCAAAACCATGAAAGAACATCTTAATCATGTTAGGGCTGTTTTGCAAACCCTTCGCAAGGAAAGTCTTTATGCAAACATGAAAAAAATGCACATTTGGTGTTGACAAAGTGGTTTTCTTGGGTTTTGTAGTATCCTCAAAGGGTGTCCATGTTGATGAATCTAAAATTGAAGCAATCAAAACTTGGCCCCAACCCACCAATTTGCAAGAAGTGCGCAGCTTTCTTGGTCTTGCGGGTTTTTATCGTTGCTTTGTGAAAGATTTTAGCACAATTGCCGCTCCTTTGCATGCCTTGAGTAAGAAGAATACTCCCTTTGTTTGGGGAACTTTGCAATCAACCACTTTTGATGAGCTCAAGTCTTTGCTTACTCATGCTCCGATTCTTGCTTTGCCCAATTTTGACAAAACTTTTGAGGTTCATTGTGATGCAAGTGGTACCGGAATTGGCGGAGTTTTGATGCAAGAAAAACGAGCCATTGCTTATTTTAGTGAAAAACTCTCCGGTGCTCAACTTAATTACCCCATCTATGACAAAGAATTGTATGCTTTAGTGCGTGTGCTACATGTTTGGGAACATTACCTTAGACCTCATGAGTTTGTCATCCATACCGATCATGAAACGCTCAAGTACCTCAAAGGTCAAACTAAGTTGAACAAGCGTCATGCCAAATGGAGTGAATTTATTGAATCTTTCCTTATGTGATCAAGTACATTAAGGGTAAAGAAAATGTAGTTGCCGACGCGCTTTCACGCATATTCATGCTTGTCACTCAACTTGAGTTGAATGTTATTGGTTTTGAGCATATAAAAGACTTCTATGAGCATGATCCATCTTTTGCTATTCCTTATGCTAAGTGTTTGACGCATACTTCTTGGGAACAATATTACATCAAGGATGCTTATCTTATGAGAGCTAACAAACTATTCATTGCCGAGTCTTCTCTTCGTTTGCTCCTTTTGCAAGAGGCTCATGGAGGCGGACTCATGGGACACTTTGGACGTGACAAGACATTCGCCACGCTCTCCAACAACTACTTTTGGCCCAAGATGTTCCGCGACGTCTCATGCTTCACCAACCGTTGCTCTACATGCCGCAAAGCTAAGTCTAAAGCTAAATCCCATGGTCTTTACATGCCCCTTCCTATTCCTTATCAACCTTGGGAAGACATTAGCATGGACTTTGTACTTGGTTTGCCTAGAACTCAAAATGGAAAGGATTCCGTGTTTGTTGTTGTGGATAGATTTTCTAAGATGGCACATTTCATTCCTTGCAACAAGATAGACGATGCTTCACATATTGCAAATCTCTTTTGTAGGGAAATCTTGCGACTCCATGGAGTACCAAAGACAATCGTCTCCGATCGTGACGTCAAGTTCTTGAGTTACTTTTGGAAGACCCTATGCGCCAAGCTTGGAATCAAGCTCTTGTTCTCATCCGCATACCATCCTCAAACCGACGGCCAAACGGAGGTGACGAACCGCACACTATCCACTCTACTTCGTGTCTTGATCAAGAAGAGCATCAAGGAGTGGGAAGCATGTCTACCCATCGCCGAGTACGCCTACAACCGTGCAAGACATTCGACTACCGGCAAGGCCCCTTTCGAGGTCGTCTACGGCTTCAACCCGTTGTCCCCATTGGACATTCTACCTCTTCCTCTACAAGAGCGCACCAACATGGATGCGAGTGCACGGGCAAGCTACATCAAGAAGATGCATGAGGATACAAGACAAACCATCGAGCGCCAAGTACAACGACTAGCGACCAAGCTCAACGTCATCAAGCAACCCATGGTCTTCAACATTGGTGATCTAGTGTGGCTACACCTTCGCAAGGACCGCTTCCCCAAAGAACGCAAGTCCAAGCTTCTTCCTAGAGCCGATGGACCTTTCAAGGTGCTAGCACGCTATAACGACAACGCCTACAAGATCGACCTACCTCGAGACAAGTACAATGTGAGCGACATCTTCAACGTCAAGGACCTCGCACCTTACCATGGAGATGAAGCTTTTGATCCGAGGTCGGATCTCTCCCAAGGGAGGGGAGATGATGCGGAGCATCCCTCACTCATCCCCATGGACGTGCCTAAATCTCCCTCAACACCACTCGGACCCATGACACGAGCCCGAGCTAAGGCTATCGAAGATAAGGTGAATTCGCTCCTCTCTGAACTCCCTCTTCCTACTCACGAGACATGGCTACTACCTCATTCGGAGACTCTATGTGTAATCAGGTACATGGAGGTGAGCCAAGGATCAACTACTTGCGAGAGCCAAGACGGCGAGGACTCCAAGCATAGTGAAGAAGAAGAAGAGATGCTGCTGAAGGCACAGGCACCGGACGTCCGACGCCTTCCGTACGTCTGACGAGTCCCAGGACCCGGACGACCGGACTCTCCGGATGTCCAACACTTTGCCACCCGAACCAAAACTACGGACGACCGAAGCCTCCGGACGTCCGACCGACGCACGCCCGAACCGAATCTACTAACGACCGACAACTTCCGGACGTCCGGACCGTCACGAAGCTCCGGACGACCGACCCTCTCCGGACGTCCGACGCACCCACGACAGAACGGATTCTACGGACGCCCGAGCCCGTCCGGACGTCCGGACCGTCCCGAGCCTCCGGACGTCCGACGCCTTCCGGACGTCCGACGCCTGTGTGTTGACTTCGTTTGGGCCGCAGCCCTTGTACCCCTTTGTCCCCTAGACTATATATACTCCTTCTTCCCCAACTTTCTAGGGTTAGCTTTGGTTTAGCTCATGTTTGTGTGAGAGCCTTGCTCATCCACTTGGTTACTTCTCCTCGGAGCTCAGGACCTCTACGGAGAAGATCCCCCAAGCGGATTCAAGACCCCCTTCTAGGGTGGACCCCATCAAGACCTCCTCACGGAGAAGAACGGCTACTCGTGTATCCTTACCTTTGTTTATTGTGCATCATATGTATCTCTTTGTGTTCGGTGATCTAGCACTTGTGTGATTGATTCCTTGTTGGTTGAGTGATCTCTCTTTCGTTTCCTCCGTGTTTCCCTTTGTTCTTCCGCGTGTTCTTCGTGATTCCCCGTAGGATCCACTCCAAACGTGAAAGATCGTCCACATAGGGTTCCGCTCTACATCACTTGGACCCTACGTCAAGAAAGCCAGGAGGTGGGCATGAGGTAGGGGGCGCGCCCCCACCCTCATGGGCCCCACCTTGATCCACCGACGTACTTCTTCCTCCTATATATACCTACGTACCCCCAAACGATCAGATACAGAGCCAAAAACCTAATTCCACCGCCGCAACCTTCTGTACCCACGAGATCCCATCTTGGGGCCTGTTCCGGAGCTCCGCTAGAAGGGGAATCCACCACGGAGGGCTTCTACATCAATACCATAGCCCCTCCGATGAAGTGTGAGTAGCTTACCTCAGACCTTCGGGTCCATAGTTAGTAGCTAGATGGCTTCTTCTCTCTTATTGGATCTCAATACATTGTTCTCCCTCTCTCTCGTGGAGATCTATTCGATGTAATCTTCTTTTTGCGGTGTGTTTGTTGAGACCGATGAATTGTGGGTTTATGATCAAGATTATCTATGAACAATATTTGAATCTTCTCTGAATTCTTTTATGTATGATTGGTTATCTTTGCAAGTCTCTTCGAATTATCAGTTTGGTTTGGCCTACTAGATTGGTTTTTCTTGCAACGGAGAAGTGCTTAGCTTTGGGTTCAATCTTGCGGTGTCCTTTCCCAAAGTGTGATGGGGAAGCAAGGCACGCATTGTATTGTTGCCATCAAGGATAACAAAATGGGGTTTTTATCATATTGCATGAATTTATCCCTCTACATCATGTCATCTTGCTTAAGGCGTTACTCTGTTTTCTTGAACTTAATACTCTAGATGCATGCTGGATAACGGTAGATGAGTGGAGAAATAGTAGTAGATGCAGGCAGGAGTCGGTCTACTTGTCTCGGACGTGATGCCTATATACATGATCATACCTAGATATTCTCATAACTATGCTTAATTCTGTCAATTGCTCAACAGTAATTCGTTCACCCACCGTAAAATACTTATGCTCCTGAGAGAAGCCACTAGTGAAATCTATGTCCCCCGGGTCTATCTTCATCATATTAATCTTCCATCACTTTAATATTGATTTGCTTTTTTACTTTGCCTTTTATTTTACTTTGCATCTTTATACCAAAAATACCAAAAATATTGTCTATCATCTCTATCAGATCTCACTCTCGTAAGTGTCCGTGAAGGTATTGACAACCCCTATTCGCGTTGGTTGCGAGGAGTTATTTGCTTCGTGTAGGTGTGAGGGACTCGCGCGTAGCCTCCTATTGGATTGATACCTTGGTTCTCAAAAACTGAGGGAACTACTTACGCTACTTTGCTGCATCATCCTTTCCTCTTCGGGGAAATCCAACGCAGTGCTCAAGAGGTAGCAAGAAGAATATCTGGCGCCGTTGCCGGGGAGTCTACGCAAAAGTCAACATACCAAGTACCCTTCACAATCCCTTATCTCTCGCATTACATTATTTGCCATTCTCCTCTCGTTTTCCTCTCCCCCACTTCACCCTTGCCGTTTTATTCGCCCTCTCTTTTCCGTTTGCCTTTTTCTCGCTTGCTTTTTGTTTGCTCGTGTGTTGGATTGCTTGTTTGTCACGATGGTTCAAGATAATACCAAATTGTGTGACTTTACCAATACCAACAATAATGATTTCCTTAGCACTCCGATTGCTCCTCTTACCAACACTGAATCTTGTGAAATCAATACTGCTTTGTTGAATCTTGTTATGAAAGATCAATTTGCTGGCCTTCCTAGTGAAGATGCCGCTACTCATCTAAATAGCTTCGTGGATTTGTGTGATATGCAAAACAAGAAAGATGCCGATAATGATATTGTTAAATTGAAGCTATTTCCTTTTTCGCTTAGAGATTGTGCTAAAGCTTGGTTTTCGTCTTTGCCTAAAAATAGTATTGATTCTCGGAACAACTGCAAATATGCTTTTATCTCTTAGTATTTTCCTCCCGCTAAGATCATCTCTCTTAGAAATGATATTATGAATTTTAAGCAACTTGATCATGAACATGTTGCACAAGCTTGGGAGAGAATGAAATTAATGATACGTAACTGCCCTACTCATGGTTTGAACTTGTGGATGATTATACAAAAAATTTATGCCGGCTTGAATTTTTCTTCTATAAATCATTTGGATTCGGCCGCGGGAGGCACTTTTATGGAAATCACATTAGGAGATGCTACTAAACTCCTAGATAATATTATGGTTAATTATTCTCAATGGCACACTGAAAGATCTACTAATAAAAAAGTGCATGCGATAGAAGAAATTAATGTTTTGAGTGGAAAGATGGATGAACTTATGAAATTAATTGCTAATAAGAGTGTTTCTTCTGATCCTAATGATATGCCTTTGTCTACTTTGATTGAGAATAATAATGAATCTATGGATGTGAATTTTTTTGGTAGGAATAATTTTGGTAACAACGCGTATAGAGGGAACTTTAATCCTAGGCCTTATCCTAGTAATCCTTCTAATAATTATGGAAATTACTACAACAACTCTTATGGAAATTTTTACAAGATGCCCTCTGAATTTGAGACTAGTGTTAAAGATTTTATGAATTCACAAAAGAATTTTAATGCTTTGCTTGAAGAGAAATTACTTAGAGTTGATGAATTGGCTAGGAACGTTGATAGAATTTCTCTCGATGTTGATTCTTTAAAGCTTAGATCTATTCCTCCTAAGCATGCTATCAATGAGTCTCTCAAAGCCATGAGAATTTCCATTGATGAGTCCAAGGAAAGAACCGCTAGGATGCGTGCTACGAAAGATGCCTTTATTAAAGCGTGTTCTTCCAAATTCCATGAAAATAAAGATGAAGATCTAAAAGTTTTTGATGTGTCCCCTATTAAATCTTTGTTTTGCAATATGAATCTTGATAATGATGGGACTGAATATGATCCACCTTTACCTAGAAGGCGTTCCAAAAATTTGGAGTTTTTAGATCTTGATGATGAAATTGGTAAAAGTGGGATTGAAGGAAGTAAAACTCTAGATGTTGCTAAACCCACTATTTTGGATCTCAAAGAATTTAATTATGAAAGTTGCTCTCTAATTGATTGTATTTCCTTGTTGCAATCCGTGCTAAATTCTCCTCATGCTTATAGTCAAAATAAAGCCTTTACCAAACATATCGTTGACGCCTTGATGCAATCTTATGAAGAAAAACTTGAGTTGGAAGTTTCTATCCCTAGAAAACTTTATGATGAGTGGGAACCAACTATTAAAATTAAGATTAAGGATCATGAATTTTATGCTTTATGTGATTTGGGTGCTAGTGTTTCCACTATTCCCAAAACTTTGTGTGATTTGCTAGATTTTCATGATTTTGATGATTGCTCTCTAAACTTGCACCTTGCGGATTCCACTATTAAGAAACCTACGGGAAAAATTAATGATGTTCTTATTGTTGCAAATAGGAATTATGTGCCCGTAGATTTTATCGTTCTTGATATAGATTGCAATCCTTCTTGTCCTATTATTCTTGGTAGACCTTTCCTTAGAACGATTGGTGCAATTATTGATATGAAGGAAGGGAATATTAGATTCCAATTTCCATTAAAGAAAGGCTTGGAACACTTCCCTAGGAAGAAAATAAAATTACCATATGAATCTATCATGAGAGCCACTTATGGATTGCCTACCAAAGATGGCAATACCTAGAGCTATACTTGCTTTTATGCCTAGCTAGGGGCGTTAAATGATAGCGCTTGTTGGGAGGCAACCCAACTTTATTTTTAGTTTTTTTGCTTTTGCTTATGTTTAAGAATAAATATTTGATCTAGCCTCTGTTTAAATGTTTTTTTATGTTTTAATTAGTGTTTGTGCCAAGTTAAACCTATAGGATCTTCTTGGATGATAGTTATTTGATCTTGCTGTAATTTCCAGAAACTTTCTGTTCACGAAAACAATTGTTAAAAATCACCAGAACGTGATAAAATAGTGATTCAAATTGCTGCTGATCAATAAAAAAATTGCATAGGTCGTAGTATTTGGGCTGAATTTTTGGAGTTCCATAAGTTTGCGTTAGTTACAGATTACTACAGACTGTTCTGTTTTTGACAGATTCTGTTTTTCGTGTGTTGTTTGCTTATTTTGATGAATCTATGGCTACTAAAATAGTTTATAAACCATAGATAAGTTGGAATACAGTAGGTTTAACACCAATATAAATAAATAATGAGTTCATTACAGTACCTTTAAGTGGTCTTTTGTTTTCTTTCGCTAACGGAGCTCACGAGATTTCTGTTGAGTTTTGTGTTGTGAAGTTTTCAAGTGTTGGGTGAAAGATTTTTGATGGATTATGGAACAAGGAGTGGCAAGAGCCTAAGCTTGGGGATGCCCATGGAACCCCCAAGATAATCTAAGGACACCAAAAAGTCAAAGCTTGGGGATGCCCCGGAAGGCATCCCCTCTTTCGTCTACTTCCATCGGTAACTTTACTTGGAGCTATATTTTTAATCACCACATGATATGTGTTTTTCTTGGAGCGTCTTGTATGATTTGAGTCTTTGCTTTTTAGTTTACCACAATCATATTTTCTGTACACACCTTTTGAGAGAGCCATACATGAATTGGAATTTGATAGAATACTCTATGTGCTTCACTTATATCTTTTGAGCTATATAGTTTTGCTCTAGTGCTTCACTTATATCTTTTAGAGAACGGTGGTGGATTTGTTTTATAGAAACTATTGATATCTCATGCTTCACTTAGATTATTTTGAGAGTCTTAAATAGCATGGTAATTTGCTTAATAAATCTAATCTGCTTGGTATTCAAGATTTGTAAAACTTTCTTTTGAGTGCGTTGAATACTAAGAAAAGTTTGATGCTTGATAATTGTTTTGAGATATGAAGATGGTGATATTAGAGTCATGCTAGTTGAGTAGTTGTGAATTTGAGAAATACTTGTGTTAAAGTTTGTGATTCCCGTAGCATGCACGTATGGTGAACCGTTATGTGATGAAGTCGGAGCATGATTTATTTATTGATTGTCTTCCTTATGAGTGGTGGTCGGGGACGAGCGATGGTCTTTTCCTACCAATCTATCCCCCTAGGAGCATGCGCGTAATATTTTTCTTTGATAACTTGTAGATTTTTGCAATAAGTATATGAGTTCTTCATGACTAATGTTGAGTCCATGGATTATACGCACTTTTCTTCCTTCCACCATTGCTAGCCTCTCTAATACCGCGCACTTTTCGCCGGTATCATACACCCACCATATACCTTCCTCAAAACAGCCACCATACCTACCTATCATGGCATTTCCATAGCCATTCCGAGATATATTGCCATGCAACTTTCCACCGTTCCGTTTATTATGACACGCTCCATTATTGTCATATTGTTAGCATGATCATGTAGTTGACATTGTAATTGTGGCAAAGCCACCGTTCATAATTCTTTCATACATGTCACTCTTGATTCATTGCATATCCCGGTACACCGCCAGAGGCATTCATATAGAGTCATATCTTGTTCTAAGTATCGAGTTGTAAAAGTGTGATGATCATCATTTCTAGAGCATTGTCCCAAGTGAGGAAAGGATGATGGAGACTATGATTCCCCCACAAGTCAGGATGAGACTCCGGACGAAAAAAAAGAAAAGAGGCCAAAAAAAAGAGAAAAGGCCCAAACAAATAAAAAAATGAGAGAAAAAGAGAGAAGGGACAATGTTACTATCCTTTTACCACACTTGTGCTTCAAAGTAGCACCATGATCTTCATGGTAGAGAGTCTCTCATTTTGTCACTTTCATATACTAGCGAGAATTTTTCATTATAGAACTTGGCTTGTATATTCCAATGATGGGCTTCCTCAAAATGCCCTAGGTCTTCGTGAGCAAGCGAGTTGGATGCACACCCACTTAGTTTCTTTAGTTGAGCTTTCATATACTTATAGCTCTAGTGCATCTGTTGCATGGCAATCCCTACTCACTCACATTGATATCTATTGATGGGCATCTCCATAGCCCGTTGATACGCCTAGTTGATGTGAGACTATCTTCCCCTCTTTTTGTTTTCTCCACAGCCACCATTCTATTCCACATATAGTGCTATATCCATGGCTCACGCTCATGTATTGCGTGAAGATTGAAAAAGTTTTGAGAATGTCAAAAGTATGAAACAATTGCTTGGCTTGTCATCGGGGTTGTGCATGATTTAAATACTTTGTGTGGTGAAGATAGAGCATATACTATATGCATGCTGGATAGCGGTCGATGAGTGGAGTAATAGTAGTAGATGCAGGCAGGAGTCGGTCTACTTGTCTCAGACGTGATGCCTATATACATGATCATATCTAGATATTCTCATAACTATGCTCAATTCTGTCAATTGCTCAACGGTAATTCGTTCACCCACCGTAAAATACTTATGCTCTTGAGAGAAGCCACTAGTGAAATCTATGGCCCTAGGGTCTATCTTCATCATATTAATCTTCCATCACTTTAATATTGCTTTGCTTTTTTACTTTGCCTTTTATTTTACTTTGCATCTTTATACCAAAAATACCAAAAATATTATCTATCATCTCTATCAGATCCCACTCTCATAAGTGACCGTGAAGGGATTGACAACCCCTATTCGTGTTGGTTGCGAGGAGTTATTTGCTTTGTGTAGGTACGAGGGGCTCGCGCGTAGCCTCCTACTGGATTGATACCTTGGTTCTCAAAAACTGAGGGAAATATTTACGCTACTTTGCTGCATCATCCTTTCCTCTTCGGGGAAATCCAACGCAGTGCTCAAGAGGTAGCACCCCACACCTCTAACATCATTTGAGATTCTAAATAACAATTCACTCAAGCGGGCAATCATATCAGAATTGTATTTCAATTGTTTCATAACATTTGCATTGAAGTGGTCTTGCTTTGTAATGTAATTTTCAAACTCATAAAGGCATTGGCTTGGGTGCATATTATGAGGATTATCATTATCATTGAATTTCATTAGAGAATTTACCTCTACCACCTTAGGTGTTGGTGGTGGTGTATCAAGCACATGTATTTCTTCAATAGGAGGTAAATTTTTGACATCCTCAGCTTTAATACGTTTTTATCTCATAGATTTCTTTGCCTCTTGCATATCTTCAAGACTGAGATATAAGATACCCCTCTTCTTTGGAGTTGGTTTAGGCGGTGGTTCAGGAAGAGTCCAATCATCAAAAAATTTCAATATGTTATTCAATAATTCTTCAGCTTGCCCAATGGTTCGTTCCCTGAAAACACAACCAGCATAACTATCTAGGAAATCCCTAGAAGCATCGGTTAGTCCATTATAGAAGATATCAAGTATTTCATTTTTCTTAAGAGGATGATCCGGCAAAGCATTAAGCAATTGGAGAAGCCTCCCCAAGCTTGTGGGAGACTCTCTTCTTCAATTTGCACAAAGTTAAATATTTCTTGTAAGGCAACTTGTTTCTTATGAGCAGGCAAATATATTTCCAAGAAGTAATAAATCATATCCCGGGACTGCGCACACAACCAGCAGCAAGAGTATTGTACCAAGCTTTAGCATCACCCTTTAATGAGAATGTAAATAATCTGAGAATATAATAATAACGCATTTTCTCATCATGAGCAAAAAGGGTGGCTATGTCATTCAACTTAGTGAGATGTACCACAATAGTTTCAGTTTCATAACCATGGAAAGGATCAGATTCAATAGAAGTAATCAACTCTGGGTCGACAGAGAATCCATAATCCTTATTGTTAACAAAGATAGGAGAAGCAACAAACTGAGGATCACATTTCATTTTAGCATTCAAAGTCTTTTCTTTATGCTTGCATAATAATTTTTCTAAATCATCTCTACCCTTACAAGCAAGAATATCTCTAGTTGCGTCATCATCCATAACATAACCTTCCGGTACCTTTGGCAATTCATATCTAGGAGGGCTAATTCTAATAGGTGTTTTGAGATTTTCAATTTCAAGATCTTCATCAGTTTCAACAATTTCATCAATCTCAACATTCTCAAAAGCTTTAGTTCTAGCAATTTGTTCATCAGGAAATTCACCTAGTGGCACATTATCATCAAGCAAGGTACTAGCATCATCACGAGTAGCATTCATAGCAGAAGTAGCATCATCAATAAGTTGCGACATATCAGAATTAATAGCATGTGGTGGTGTTGCAAGTTTACTTATAACAGAAGGTGAATATAAAGCGGAGCTGGATGGAAGTTTCTTACCTACCCTCGTCTTAGAGGGAAAAATCTTAGTCTTAGCATCCTTTAGATTCTTCATAGTGACAATTTGATAATAATCCCAAGTGACTCAACAAATATAATTATGCTCTCCGACAACGGTGCTAGAAAAAGGTCTTGATAACCCACAAGTATAGGGGATCGCAACAGTTTTCGAGGGTAGAGTATTCAACCCAAATTTATTGATTTGACACAAGGGGAGCCAAAGAATATTTGTAAGTATTAGCAGCTGAGTTGTAAATTCAACCACACCTGGAGACTAATTATCTGTAGCAAAGTGATCAGTAGCAGAGTGGTATGATAGTTTTGATAGCAGTAGCAACAGCAATAGTAACGGTAGCCGTGATTGCAATGATTTTGTAGCAAGTGCAACAGTAACAATAGCAGTAGTAACGTAGCAAGAACAATATGTGGGAAAATCGTAGGAATTGGATCAGTGATTTGTTGGATGATATTCATCATGTAACAGTTACAACCTAGGGCGATATGACACTAGTTCCAGTTGATAAATTTAATGTAGGCATGTATTCCGTAAATAGTCATACGTGCTTATGGAAAGAACTTGCATGACATATTTTGTCCTACCCTCCCGTGGCAGCGGGGTCCTATTGGAAACTAAGGGATATTAAGGCCTCCTTTTAATAGAGAACAGGAACAAAGCATTAACACACGGTGAATACATGAACTCCTCAAACTACGGTCATCACCGGAAGTGTCCCGACTATTATCACTCCGGGGTTGCCGGATCATAACACGTAGTAGGTGACTATAACTTGCAATATCGGATCTAGAACATAAATATAATGGTGATAACATAAATGGTTCAGATCTGAAATCATGGGACTCGGGCCCAAAGTTACAAGCATTAAGCATGGAAAAGTCATAGCAACATCAATCTCGGAACATAATGGATACTAGGGATCAAGCCCTAACAAAACTAACTCGATTACATGATGAATCTCATCCAACTCCTCACTGACCAGTGAGCCTACGAAGGAATTACTCACTCCCGGTGGGGAGCATCATGGAATTGGCGATGGACAAG
>JAHIAM010002622.1:0-82114 GCA_021605205.1 Aegilops longissima
AGCCAACCCGAATCTCGAGGGTGAGATTCATCTTAAAATGGGTAGGTTTGTAACATCCCAAATTTCCTATTTGGAATGTTTTACAATTATAGCTAAGCATCTATGCATGTTGTTTGAATTTGAGTGGCATTTGAAGTTTTTTGAAGTTTTGAGTTTTGGAATTTGAATTCAAATTTTGGCAAGTGGTAATCATTTCAAAAACTATGCGATAAATACTTGAGAGAAAGTAAGAGAGGAGTAAACATGACACTCCAAAAATATCGAGAGGAAACAATGCCAAAAGTTTTGAATTCAAACTTGAGTTTATTTGAAATTTGGAAAAAAATGAATTTTTATAAAGTTTGGATTTTGCCCTCGAAAATGTTCAAATGATAGGAATATTCCTGATCATTTTGGTATATATATGTCCTATATAAAATATTTATATTTTATATTTTATATCTCTGTTTTATTTTCAAAAAATAAAATTTGAAAAAAGGAAAAAGACCTCGGCGCTACCGGCCCATTGGCCCAGCCAGCCCGAGGCAAGCTATGCGCCAGCGCAGCCAGCCTGCCCACTCAGCGCCAATGAGCTGCCCGGCCCAAGCGCCACCAACCTGCCAGCAACCGAGCCCCCTCGCCCGAATCTCCTTCCGCTGTCGCTTGCAGACCATTCCCCTCTCCCTCACCGTGGCGGGCCCCCACCGTCGTCAACCCCTCGCCCACGCCCCTCGCCGCGCCGCCCATCCGGATCCCGAAGGATCCGGGATTCGATCTCCCTCCCGATTCACCCCCTTGCGCAAGTCGTCGCCCCCGCCTATAAAACCCCCTTCCCGCACCCCATTCCCCCCGCGCCCCTGGGACCCTCTCCTCCTCACGCGCATGGAGCCCGAGCACACCACCGCCGCCATTTACCTCGCGGCGACGCCTAGCCCACCCCGAGCCCCTGCTCGACTCCACAGACGCGCTCCCCTCGCCCATCCACTGCCCGCCGAGCACTCCGTCGACTCCCAGACCACCGAGACGCTGACAAGTTTCGCCGCCTTGAAACGGCGGCGCCGTCGATCTCCGTAACTCCTGGAACACCTCCCGTCGTCCGATCTACTCCCTCACGGCTAGAGATTAGAACCCCAGAAGCGTATGTTCTTTTATAAAACCGGTCCGGTTTAGTTTAGTCCGTTTTATTTTATTAGCTAGGGTTTTTATTTTGTACCGGCCCGATTCGTTTAACCCTAGGCCCGTTTAGTTAAGTTACGCTCGGTCGTTAGTTAGCCCATTAGGCCATTTTTCTTTATTTTCGTTTTTCTTTTTATGAGAATAGTTCCAATTTGAAAAATTCATATATTTTATTCTACTTAATATTTTAAGTGATTCTTTTTTTTGGTTTGCAAATTTCTTATAGTTTCTGTAGAAAATATAATTAGCTATGTTAAAATTATTTATAATTGCTTTATTTTAGATTTAGTCAGAATAGTAAATCTGCTATAAAATGAGTTAGGAAAATTATTTTTAATGATTCTTTTTGTCCTAACTTTATTTTGACATTAACTAACCATAGGAATTAATTTGGACATTTCAGAATTAATAAAAAATAGTTTTAATCAGAATCTTGTTATTCTCAATTAATTAACTAGCTACTGTTTTCCTATTATTTTAATTAGCAAATAAATTTATTTTTCACATGTGATTGATTATTCTAGTATAGTTTCTGTCACTTTATAGCATGAACTTTTATTTATGATAAATAAAACTTTTATTTTATTTTTCCTACTAAAAATTGAATTAGGCCTAAAAGGAGTTTTATAATAGCTTTTAAATTGATTCTTTTGTTCCTAGTTGCCTAATGCATTCTTTTCTGTTAAGTTAACATAAACTCATGCTTAGGTCAAGTTAAGAAATTTTTTGTTATATAAAACTATTTTTAGTTGTTACTTGAAGTAGGAAAACTTTGAGTTGGATTTCTTTGAGTTTTTCCTTTGGGTTTTTGATTTGATTGTTTTGGTGTGTTATGTTACTATGATGTTATGTTAAGTGATCATATGCTATATGCTTATTGTGATTATTGTTTGTCTCGGTAGAATTTCCGAGTCTGAAGCTTGCTACTCTGAGTCCTTAGCTTACGAAGATCGTCGAAGAAGGCAAGTCATTGCTCATACTTTCAATACCTATGATTTGTGTTGCATTAGAATTATACCTCCCCACCATGCATGCAGTAGGTGAAATTTTGAAGTTATTGTTCTTGAGTAGTATCATGTGGTAGGATGAACCAATTCCCTTGTTACCATGACCACGGGCGTAGTAGTTTAATTTTGCTATGCTCGTGAGCGGGATTGGTTGAGTGAATTCATAAGAAAGATGTGAGAGTCAAGATGATGACAACCCCATGAACTTCAAGATCAAGATGGACTTGAAATTCACTCTTGGGTGGAGGGCGGTTGACGGGCACCGAGAACCCAGTGGTTGGCGGGATGCATGGAGAAGTGCCATGAAATCTTCGGAGCTTCACCCAGCCACGAAGAGACGGATGGATGCCCCATTGACGGAAGCTTACCTGCAGCCGCAAGCCATTATGGGCTCTGCTGGGTCAACCCTAGTTGTGACGCTGGCTGGGCGGTACTACGAGATGTAGAAGAACGGTAGGATTGGATGGGTGCCGCGGTGGCCAGAAGAACTCTTCGGAAGACCCTGTTTCATTCATCCCGTCTTCAAACACCATGAGGTGCGAAGACTTAAAAGGAGGGAATGATTCTTGCGGGTAAAGTGCGCAAACCTCGGCAGAGTTAAAGATCTAATCGATTAGCCGTGTCCCCGGTTACGGACAATTTGAGCCTCTGGAACTTGGAAGTATTCGGAAATCTCAACACTAAAAACTAATAAATTAATTTGAGGGGGTTATGACTTAATAATTTGGGAATGAGACATTGGTTGGCGGAACCATCTCAATAACTACCAACAAATTTGTAGTATTTGCAAGCAAGTCCACTGTAGTAGGGAAAAACATGCTTTTTGCAAAAAAATGATGAAACTTAGAGCCCCACAGCCAAATTGCATATAGTGATAGTAATTTTATTGTTATTCTCTTCATGACTTGCCAGCATATTCAAAAATGCTGACCTACACGGCTGCAACGTCTTATGTTGCAGAGGAGTATTCCGATCAGGATTGAGGCTACGCTCCGCGCTTGGCGATTGCCCTTTGGAGTCGGATGGACTCGCTATTTCGTCTACGCTTCCGTAGCTTATTTTAGTTTATTTCTCATGAGTTTGGTCTTCGGCCGAATTTATTATCTTGTAATAAAGACTCTATATGAGAAACGTGTAATAAATTCAGGTGTGATTGAACTTTGATTATTTCATCGATGTACTGTGAGTACCAGCATGATCTTGGGATGGTACAGACACAGAGACTTGACCGATTTTGGGTCAGGTCGCTACATGAAGGCATCATGATTATTCTCATAACAACAACATATATAGATATTGTCATATGATTTCTTATGCTCAAGTAATAATCCATTCACAATGCAAAAGTATGAATCATAAACTTTATTGAGAACCAACAAACTATAATCTCAGTCATTGAAGCAATTGCAATTTATCATAACATCAGAAAGAGTCTATGTCAGCGCTTTCTAGCAAGTCCACATACTCAACTATCATTTAGTCTTTCATAATTGCCAACACTCACGCGATACTTGTGGTTACGGAGTTTTAATCGGACACAGAGAAAGATAGGGGCTTATAGTTTCGCCTCCCAACCTTTTACCTCACAGGTAATGTCAACAATAATAACTCATGCTCCCCTACATCCAATTAGATATATCTATCAGGATCTTTCCAACACACTATGCTTGCCAAAGGATAAAATGTAAAAAGAAAGGTGAAGATCACCATGACTCTTGCATAAGGTAGAAGATAATAATAAAAGATAGGCCCTTCGCAGAGGAGAGCGAGAGGTTGCCATGCGCTTTTATGGTTGGATGCACAAAATCTTAATGCGAGAGAATGTCACTTTATATTGCCTTGTGATATGAACCTTTATTATGCAGTCTGTCGCTTTTATTTCTTCCACATCACAAGATCGTATAAAGCTTATTTTCTCCCACACTAATAAGTCATACATATTTAGAGAGCAATTTTTATTGCTTTGCACCGATGACAACTTACTTGAAGGATCTTACTCAATCCATAGGTAGGTATAGTGGACTCTCATGGCAAAACTTGTTTAAGGGTTTTTGGAAGCACAAGTACTATCTCTACTTGGTGCTAAGAATTTGGCTAGAATGAGGGGGAAAGGCAAGCTCAACATGTTGGATGATCCATGACAACATACTTTATCTCAGATATAAGAAAACATAACCCATTACGTTGTCTTCCTTGTCCAACGTCAACTCTTTAGCATGTCATATTTTAATGAGTGTTCCCAATCGTAAAAGATGTCTATGATAGTATATTTATATGTGAAACCTATCTTTCCTTATTACTTCCTATTAATTGCAATGATGACCGGAGCTATATGCGCCAACTCCCAACAACTTTTAATCATCATACTCTTTCTATGTGAAGTCATTACTCTCAATAAGATTAATATGAACTCTTTGTTTCTTTTATTCTCTTCTCTTCTCTTTTATTCACTCAAGATCGTGGCAAAATATTCAAGCCCTTGACTCAACACTAATCTTTATTATATAGCTCATAGACTCAATTACATAGAGATCGTAAAGCAAAAATCAAAACTAGATCATGTCATAAACTTTATTCTACTAGATCAAGATACTACTAAAAGGATCGAACTAAGAAAGCAGTAAAGATAGGAGTGTGATGGTGATACGATGCGGGCACCTCCCCAAGCTTCGCGATTGCCAAGGGAGTGCCCATACCCATGTGATTATATCTCCTTCTTTGATGAAGAAGGTGGAGGTGATGGTTTAGTTGATGGCGTAGGCTTCTCCCTTAATTTGCGCTTGAGGACAAAATTTTGATCCCTCAAATAATCAATCTCCTGCTCCAGGATTAATATTTTTTTGCATAATTCCTGCTTGTTTTCCTGCAAGAGACGAAAAGGGATAAACTCGATCTTAGGTTTCTGTAGCGACCAGACCTCAAACAGTCTATTCTCTGTGCTTAGTGTCATCCCTGGATCAGTAATGCTGACACCACACAGTACTCGAAGGATTTATAACAGAGTAGCAATCACACACTTATTACAATCGAATGTCTCCAGACAGAACTTAATAAAATAAATATGGCTTAAGGCCATCTAAATACGATAACAACGAAAGGCTTGGAAGAATAAGCGAGTCCATCAACTCCAACGGCATCACTGAGTATAGAACTACGACCTAAGCACCTTACTAAATAAATGCGAAAAGTCTGCAACATGAAAGCCGAAAGCGAATTGACACATGGAATATCTTTGGCAAAGTAACACATAGAGAATAATGGAATAATAAGCCTATACTACATGCATATATGGCTGGTGGAAAAACTCTATGGTTACAGTTTTGCATAAAGCCAATTTTTCCCTACTACAAAGGAATAAATTTATTTAACTATCATGGTGGTTGTGAAACATTGAGAATGGTTGACAGCATTCTCAATCCCAATTAAAAGTACTCATTAACAAACCCAACAATATTAATTAGAAGTAACATGATGAGATTCACATAATATCCAAGTACTAGATACTCAAGAGGTCCATAACCGGGGACACGACTAACCATGATTAGTTTATACACTCTGCAGAGGTTTGCGCACTTTTCCGCACAAGACTCAATCGCCTCCGTTTGATTTCTCGCACTACATGGTGTTTGAGAGACGGATGACCGAGACATAGTCTTTCGAAGCGCTAGCACCTTACATGTGGGTAGACCGTGCCAACCTACAACCCCTACATCGCTAGTCTACCCGTGAGGGTTCGCTTTAACTTAATCAACTACGCCAGAGCCCATAATGGCTTGTGGCTGCACACGTAAGTTTCTAGTTTGAACAATCTCATGATCCCTTTGAGCACTGGGTGGCGGTCCGAAGAAATCTGAGCAAGTCTGATAGAAACCAGGTGCCTCAATCCACCCGGATGTGTGTTTAAGTTGCCACCTTAAATAAACCATTAAATAACAATCTCACATCTGTCATGGATACACTCACCTAATCCACGTCTACTAGCATAGCATGGCATGATAAGCAAACGTAGAAGTAACTCCCAAGGGTTTGATAATAAAACAGGTAATAGGTACTACCTCAATCTACTTCCCAAAACCCACAATTTAATTAGATCCTAATCATGCAAATGTTTGAGGATAGATCTAATGCATAAAACTGGGTATGAGAAGAGGTATGATCAAAGTGTTACTTGCCTTGCTGATGATCCGTGAAACCTAGAGACTCGAAGTAACAGGCGGCGCACTCCGGGTATTCTATCGCAGACAAACAAACAAGCATACAATAAGTACTCATATAATGCACAGGTAAAACTCAAATAGATCTAACCAGATAGTTCAGCTTAAGAACTCCGGTTTGCAAAAGAATCAAATCAAGCGAAACAGCGAAAGTCAAATGGCGGAAGAAAACAGCTTCGTTTTACTAATCTGGATCTAAGTCAAATTTTACAGAAGCAAACACTTGTTTAAGTAGGTTATTCAGAAAGAGGGTTTGAGGCGAAACTCTAGGCGCTTGAATCGTATGATTCCGATAAACGAGCGAAAAGTTATACTAAAAGCGAAAATCGGATCGGATATCGCGATCGGAAAAATCGCGGATTAAATCCGAGAAAAGAAAAATAGCGAGCGGGTTAACGAGCGGACGTTCGTTAACTAAACTAATCTGACGAACGCGTTCGTTAAAATGAAACGAACAAGCGAGCGTTCGCTATTTAACCTAAACGGAAAAAACCGAAACTAATAATAAAAAGCGAAACTAAAAAAGCGAAAAAACCGATATAAAACCACGGTTTTAGAAAACCAGCGACACGCGGATCGAGGCGGCGGCGAACCTCGTCGTGGCGGAGTCCAGCGAAGTCCGGCGGCGTGGCGGAGTCCGCGTCGGGCGGGCGGCGGGTCCGGAGGGCGGCGGCGAACCTCGGCGGCGTCGGCGCGACGGCGGCGGTGGCGTAATGAGGCGGCTCGGCTCGGGCTAGGGTTTGCCGGGTGGGCTGCCCGGCTTATAAAAGCCCGGGCGAGTCCGGACGGACACGGCTCGGTTAGGTCGGTGGCGCGTTTAAAAAAAAATTACGCGCATAAAAAAAATAAAAAGAAATACTAAACGTACTCCAAAAATCCCGAAATAAATTTTCCCCGGCTTCTAAAATCAATCCGGACAAGATGAACTTTTATTTGGGGCCTAAATGCAATTTTGAAAAACGTGTATTTTTTCCTAAATTCAAATAAAAAGGCGAAAAACTCCGAAATAAAATCTTATTTGATTTTATTATTAAATCTTCATTATTTCTTTATTTTGGTAAAGTCATTTTATTCCTCTCTCATATTTTGATATTAGAAATAATTGGAGATAAAATAATTAAAATCAAATGATCCTATTTTCAAAATTTGAGAAAACTCAAATATGAAAATAACGAAAATCCCCAACTCTCTCCGTGGGTCCTTGAGTTGTGTAGAATTTCTAGGATCGAGCAAAAATGCAACGAAAAAATATGATATGCAATGTTGCTCTATGTATAACATTCAAATTGAAAATTTGGGATGTTACAATAAAAAGGGGTAGATGGTGTCATTAGGCGTTGTGTAGGTGAGCATGAGCAGAGGCAGATCCTACGCAAGTGTCACTCCGAAGCTTATGGAGGACACCACATATTGGAGATAGAACTGCACATAAGGTATTGCAATCCGGTTTCTATTGGCCTACTCTCTTCAAGGATGCCCATAAGTTTGTCTTATCTTGTGATGAATGTCAAATAATTGGTAACATTAGTAGACGTCAAGAAATGCCTATGAATTATTCACTTGTTATTGAACCTTTTGATGTTTGGGGCTTTGATTATATGGGACCTTTTCCTGCTTCTAATGGTTATACACATATTTTAGTTGCTGTTGATTACGTTACTAAGTGGGTAGAAGCTATTCCAACTAGTAGTACTGATCATAACACTTCTATTAAGATGCTTAAAGAAGTTATTTTCAGTGCGAGTCCCTAGATATTTAATGGTGATGGTGGTTCACATTTTATTCATGGTGCTTTCAGTAAAATGCTTGCTAAGTATGATGTTAATCATAGAATTGCATCTCCTTATCACCCTTGATCTAGTGGTCAAGTAGAATTGAGCAATAGAGAGCTCAAATTAATTTTGCAAAAGGCATCAATAGGTCTAGAAAGAATTGGTCCAAGAAACTTGATGATGCATTATGGGCCTATAGAACTGCATATAAAAATCCTATGGGCATGTCTCCATATAAAATGGTTTATGGAAAAGCATGTCACTTACCTCTCGAACTAGAACATAAGGCATATTGGGCTATTAAAGAGCTCAACTATGATTTCAAACTTGCCGGTGAGAAGAGGTTATTTGATATTAGCTCACTTGATGAATGGAGAACCCAAGCTTACGAAAATGCCAAGTTGTTTAAAGAAAAAGTTAAAAGATGGCATGACAAAAGGATACAAAAGCGTGAGTTTAACGCCGGTGATTATGTATTTCTATACAACTCTTGTTTAAGATTTTTTGCAGGAAAACTTCTCTCTAAATGGGAAGGCCCTTACGTTATCGAGGAGGTCTATCGTTCCGGTGCCATAAAAATCAACAACTTCGAAGGCACAAATCCGAAGGTGGTGAACGGTCAAAGAATCAAACATTATATCTCAGGTAATCCTATAAATGTTGAAACCAATGTTATTGAAACCGTAACCCCAGAGGAATACATAAGGGACACTTTCCAGAATGTCTCAGACTCCGAAAAGGAATAGGTATGTGGTACGGTAAGTAAACCGACTCCAAAACAGTTTTTAAGGCAACATTTCTCCGTTTTGGAATATTTAGAAAGATAGAAAAATAAAGCAGTCCGGGAAGGACACGAGGCCCCACGAGGTGGAGGCGCCCTACCACCTGGGCGCCCCTACCTCGTGGGCACCTCGTGTGCCTTAGGACTCCGTTTTCTTACTTACGATACATATTTTGGTCGGTAAAATTCATTATATATTCTCCCGAAGGTTTTGACTCTGTATCAAGCAAATATCCTCTGTTCTTGTTTCAAGTTGTCCTGCTTTGCAGATCGAGCAACATGTCATCGAGATTAGGAAGGAGAAAGCTGTGGGCGATTACCTTGCAGATCCTAGGGTCTATGGAGATGTGGAGCATTGTGGTTGGACCACGGAGGAAGAAGAGGACTATGAACCCAAGAGGAAGGAGGAGACGAGCTCACATGAAGATGAAGCCCCATTACCTCAACCTGGGGACATGCATGTGGAGTTTAAGAAGTCAAGCCTCCCTGATACAGCAAAGAAACTGTAACATCCCAAATTTTCAATTTGGAATGTTATACATAGAGCATCATTGCATATCATATTTTTTCGTTGCATTTTTGCTTGATCCTAGAAATTTTACACATCTCAAGGACCCACGGAGAGAGTTGGGGATTTTCGTTATTTTCATATTTGAGTTTTCTCAAATTTTGAAAATAGGATCATTTGATTTTAATTATTTTATTTCCAATTATTTCTACTATCAAAATATGAGAGAGGGAATAAAATGACTTTCCCAAAATAAATAAATAATGAAGATTTAATAATAAAATCAAATAAGATTTTATTCTGGAGTTTTTCGCCTTTTTATTTGAATTTAGGGAAAAAATACGCGTTTTTCAAAGTTGCATTTAGGCCCCAAATAAAAGTTCATCTTGTCCGGCTTGATTTTAGAAGCCGGGGAAAATTTATTTCAGGATTTTTGGAGTCCGTTTAGTATTTCTTTTTATTCTTTTCTGCGCGTAATTATTTAAAAAAACTCGCCACCGACCTTACCGGGCCGTGTCCGTCCGGGACTCTGGCCCGGCAGGCTTTATAAGCCGGGGCAGCCCACCCGGGCAAACCCTAAGCCCAGCCGCCATGCATGCCAAGCCCCGAGAGGTTCGCCTTGTGCTTAGCCGGACCCAGCAATGCGCCATGACCCGCCGGACCCGCCGCCGCCCGCACGGACTCGCCGAACTCCGCCGCCGCCGACGAGGTTCGCGCCGCCTCGATCCGCGTCTTGACGGTTTTCTAAAACCAGGCGGTTTTATTTCGGTTTTTAGTTTAATTTTTTTTATTAGTTTCGTTTTTTTTTCCGGTTTAGGTTAAATAGCGAACGTTCGTTCGTTAGTTCGTTTTTAACGAATGCGTTCGTCAGATTAGTTTAGTTAACGAACGTCCGTTCGTTAACCCGTTCGTCGTTTTTCTTTTACTCGGATTTAATCCGTGATTTTTCTGATCGCGATTTCTGATCCGATTTTCGTTTTAGTATAACTTTTCGCTCGTTTATCGGAATCAGGCGATTCAAGCGCCTAGAGTTTCGTCTCGAAACCCTCTTTCCGAATAATCTACTTAAACAAGTTTTTGCTTCTGTAAAATTTGACTTAAATCCAGATTAGTAAAATGAAGCTGTTTTCTTCGTCGTTTGACTTTCGTTTTCGTTTGATTTGATTCTTTTTGCAAACCGGAGTTCTTAAGTTGAACTATCTGGTTAGATCTATTTGAGTTTTACATGTGCATTAGATGAGTACTTATTGTATGCTTGTTTGTTTGTCTGCGATAGAATACCCGAGTCGCCTTTGTTACTTGAGTCTCTAGGTTTCGCGGATCATCGACCAAGGCAAGTAACACTTTGATCATACCTCTTCTCATACCCAGTTTTATGCATTAGATCTATCCTCAAACACTTGCATGATTAGGATCTAATTAAATTGTGGGTTTTGGGAAGTAGATTGAGGTAGTACCTATTACCTGTTTTATTATCAAACCCTTGGGAGTTACTTCTACGTTTGCTTATCAAGCCATGCTATGCTAGTAGACGTGGATTGGGTGAGTGTATCCATGACAGATGTGAGATTGTTATTTAATGGTTTATTTAAGGTGGCAACTTAAACACACATCTGGGTGGATTGAGGGACCTGGTTTCTATCAGGACTTGCTTGTATTTCTTCGGACCGCCACCCAGGCTCAAAGGGATCATGAGATTGTTCAAACTAGAAACTTACGTGTGCAGCCACAAGCCATTATGGGCTCTGGCGTAGTTGACTAAGTTGTGCGAACTCTTACGGGTAGACTAGCAGATGTAGGGGTTGTAGGTTGGTACGGTCTACCCACATGTAAGGTGCTAGCGCTTCGAAGACTATGTCTTGGTCATCCGTCTCTCAAACACCATGTAGTGCGAGAAATCAAATGGAGGCGATCGAGTCTTGTGGGGAAAAGTGCAAACCTCTGCAGTGTATAAACTAATCATGGTTAGCCGTGTCCCGGTTATGGACATCTTGAGTATCTAGTACTTGGATATCATGTGAATCTCATCATGTGTTACTTCTAATTAACATTGTTGGGTTTGTTAGTGAGTACTTTTAATTGGGATTGAGAATGTTGTCAACCATTCTCAATGTTTCTAACCACCATGATAGTTAAATAAATTTATTCCTTTGCGTAGAGGAAAAATTGGCTTTATGCAAAACTGTAACCATAGAGTTTTCCACCAGCCATATATGCATGTAGTATAGGCTTATTATTCCTTTATTCTCTATGTGTTACTTTGCAAGATATTCCATGTGTGACCGTTTGGCTGCAACTGCAATTCTAGAAACTTCCATTTTCCATTGATCCGGCATTGCTATTAAAAGTGGTTTCATGTTGCGAGACTTTTGAACGACGAGTAAGATTCTTAGGTCGTGGTTCTATACTCGATGATGCCGTTGGAGTTGATGGACTCGCTTATTCTTCCAAGCCTTCCATTTGTTATCGTATTTAGATGGCCTTAAGCCATATTTATTTTATTAAGTTCTATCTTGAGACATTCGATTGTAATAAGTGTGTGATTGCTACTCTGTTATAAATCCTCGAAAATCTTGTGTGGTGTCGGCATTATTGATCGAGGATGACAACGGCGAGAGAGGTCGACTATTTGAGGTCCAGTCGCTACAAAGGTGGTATCGAGCACACGTTGGTGTAGAGACACGACCATTAAGCTAAAGCCCTAGATCACTACTCTCTTCTCATTTCTAACTCCTCAGCTTTTCTACTCTTTTAGGATGGCCAGCGAGGATCAAGTTCACTGACCGGATGAAGATACACCCTTCGGACAACACTGAAGGAAGTCACTAAGTACCTTAACATCGGATTACCAAGCTTCACCGGGACCTACAATTCCACTTTACCCGAAGAAGAGCGTCGGAATATTCAAGCTCAAGTTCCCGGAAGGACGTTTGCGCCAATCACGGAGCCCATAGAGTGTGTTTTCAATGCACCAACACAGAGTGCAGGAAAGAGCACGGCAGCTCACATAACCATGGGACGCATTGGAGAAGTTTACAAAGAAGACCTCAAGGATACTATCTACCAGATTTGTGGGCCGAGATGAACAATGGGAGATAGTTGGCACTAAGAAGGATCGATCCATTGCAGCTTTCATCCGGGAGTTAAACAAGCACATCGACGCCGGAGAACCAGATGTCTTGAGACATGATTGAGTTGAAGACAGCAAAAGCCAAGATTATCGAACTAGAAGGAGGCGAAGGCCACTCGCAAGGACTACATGGAGGATATTGTAGCTCTAGTGGGACAAAACAGCGATCTTAAAGAGAAGATTCAAGAACTCATGGGAAATTCAGCACCCAGAGGAGAAGATGAAGATTGCACCTGTCCAGAGAACTACATCATCATCGACGACACCGATTCCGATCCTAGTGATGATGATTACGAAGATGAAGCTGGAGCAGATATCATGGAGTCTTCATCGGAGCAGTTTTTCTATTTGACCACCATAACAGTAGTAGATTACCCCCATTTTAAGTCAGTTTTAGTTCCATCACTTTGTAACGATAGATAGACCGTTGTATGCCCTTGTTTGAATTGATTGGAGTGATATTGTGTGATTTTTGTCTCATGTGCATATGGGTAGTGTTTTCTCCCTAGACCTCATTCTATTCTTAACTCTCGTCTTTTCTATAAGCCCTCAGATGCCTCCGAGACGTGACCCCGGATTTGTTTTCCTGCCAGAGATCACTCAGTTGATTCAGCAGCAGAATGCCTTGATTCAAACATTGGTACAGAACCAAGGCAACAACAACAACAACAACAACAACAACAACAACAACAACAACCCACCACCACCACCACCAGTTGACCATTTGACCCGTTTCTTAAGGCTGAATCCGCCGGTGTTTTCCGAGAGCACCGAGGCGATTATTGCAGATGATTGGCTCCGTAAGATAGGGAGGGAGTTGACCACTGCAGGATGTGCAGATGGAGAAAGGGTGAAATTTGGCGACATCAGCTCGAAGGACCCGCAGCGGCATGGTAGGAGAATTTTAAAGCCACTTACCCAGAGACAACGTCACATGGGATCGGTTTCAACAAGCTTTCCATCTGCCCATGTTTCAGCAGGAGCTATGGCCATGAAGAAGCGTGAGTTTCGCAACTTACGCCAAGGAGGATGGACAGTTGGCGGTATGTGGATGATTTGATGAAGTTAGCACGTTATGCCCCGGATAGCGTTGCTACGGATGCGATAAGCGGGAGAAGTTTTAGAAGGATGAATGATGAGCTGAGCATGCAGTTGATGGTAGCCACCTTCAATAACTACCAGGAGTTGGTAGATCGTGCGCTTATGATTGAAGGGAAGCAGCAGCAGATTGACTATCGCAAGAGAAAGTATGGACAAGGGAAGAATTACTCGGAGCTCAGCGAAACTTCGCTTTACCCCAAAGACAGGAGGACAATTTCAGCATACCCACGGAGGAGGTAGCTCGCACAACCATAATGGCACCAAGAATGGGAACGGGAATGGAGGAAGCAATGGACAAAACCGCACCAACCCGTCAACACCATCCAAGGTAGACCTGAGCCACATCACTTGCTTTAAGTGTCGCAAGACTGGGCATTACGCAAATGATTGTCCAGAAGGCCAAAATGGAAATGGCAATGGAAGCTCAGGAAAGAAGCCGAACCCTTTTAACAGGGGACAAGTGAACCACGTTACCGTGGAGGAGGTTGAAGATCAGCCAGACGCAGTAATAGGTAAGTTTTTGGTTAAGACTTTTACTGCAGTTGTTCTTTTTGATACTGGTGCATCGCATTCATACATATCAAGGGGATTTGTGGATAAGTATAAACTACCAACCCAAGCCCTTAGGTCACCCATGCTAGTAACCGCACCCGGAGCAGAATACATGGCTAGTATATGGTGTGATCGACTGCCATTAAGGATTGGACGCTATGTATTTCCCTCGGACCTAATAGTTCTGGAATCCCAAGGATTGGATGTGATATTAGGCATGGATTGGTTATCAAAGTATGGAGGGAACATATATTGCGCCAACAAGTCAATTTTTCTTACCACCCCAGAAGGGAGGAGAATCAAGTTTGTATCACGGCATGAGCCGAGGAAGCGCATGTAAATTCCTTATCGGGAGTTGTATAGGAGGAAGTACCGGTGGTAAAGGATTTCCGGACGTGTTTCGGAAGAGTTGCGGGCATGCCGCGGACGAGACATTGAATTTCTGATTGAACTCTTGCCGAGCCTTTGGGTCGATATCTAAGAGACCGTATAGGATGCCAGCCCAAGATTTGGAGGAAATTAAGAAGCAGATTAAGGAGTTACTGGATAAAGGTTTTATTCACCCAAGTTCTTCGCCTTGGGGATCACCAGTACTTCTAGTGGAGAAGAAGGATGGATCATTAAGAATGGTTGTTGATTATCGAGGATTGAATGAAGTGACTATTAAAAACAAGTACCCACTGCCGATGATCAATGACTTGTTTGACCAATTGCAAGGAGCTAAGTTGTTTTCCAAGATCGATTTGCGATCAGGGTACCATCAGTTGAAGATTCGAGAGCAGGATATACCTAAGACGACTTTTACCACCAGGTATGGGCTGTATGAGTATACCGTTATGTCATTTGGTCTGACTAACGCACATGCCTATTTTATGAACATGATGAACAAAGTGTTTATGGAGTTTTTGGATAAGTTCGTCGTGGTGTTCATTGATGATATTTTGGTTTACTCGAAGAATGAAGAGGAACATAAGGAGCATTTGCGTTTGGTACTTGAGAAGCTCAGAGAACACCAATTATATGCCAAGTTCGGCAAGTGTGAGTTTTGGTTGAAGGAAGTTGGATTTCGGACATGTTATATCCGGAGAGGGTATAGCGATAGACCCCACTAAAGTTGTCCTTTGTGACAAGCGGGAAGCGCCAACAACAGTTGGGGAGATCCGAAGTTTCCTTGGACTCGCGAGGATACTACCGGAGATTCATTGAGAATTTCTCAAGGATTGCGAAACCTATGACATAATTATTGAAGAAGGAGACCAAGTTTATTTGGTGAGGAGTGTGAAGCTAGTTTCCAAGAGTTGAAGAAAGCGTTTGGTTACCTCACCGGTGTTAATCCTGCGGTCGGACCAAGGATTATGAGGTGTATTGAGGCGCTTCACGTCGAGGACTTGGAGCAGTGCTTATGCGGGGAGGGAAGAGTTGTTTAGTATGCTTCACTACAGCTTAAGCCTCATGTACTAAACTATGCCACGCATGATTTGGAGTTAGCGATCGTAGTTCATGCGTTGAAAACTTGGAGACATTTTCTCATTGGAAACCATTGTGAGGTGTATACGGATCACAAGAGTTTGAAGTACATCTTCACGCAGAAGGAGCTAAATCTCGAGGCGGAGGAGATGGTTGGAGCTTATCAAGGATTACGATATGAGATTACATTATCACCACGGATAGGCTAACGTTGTAGCAGACGCGTTGAGCCGTAAAGTCACGTCAACACACTAATGACGGAGAAATACCAAAGGAGTTAGCGAGGAATTTGAGAGCTATGTTTGGAAATAGTTCGAGAGGCTATGTAGCAGCATTGGAGATTGATCAACTTTGATGGACAAAATCAGGGAAGCTTAGAAGGCGACAAAGAGATTGCCTCTATAAAGGAGAAAATGAGTGAAGGAAAAGCAAAGGGATTTTGTGAGGATGAGCACGATACCCTATGGTTTGAAGACCGTGTTTATGTGCCCAATGATCCGGAGATCAGGAAGTTGATTCTACAAGAGGCACATGATTCACCATATTCGATTCACCCAGGAAATACCAAGATGTATTTGGATTTGAAGAATACTTTCTGGTGGACCGTAATGAAGAAGGACATTGCGAGTACGAGCGATTTGTGATGTATGTCGGAGAGTGAAGGCGAACATCGAAGCCGGTAGGATTATTACAGCCATTGCCTATACCGAATGGAAGTGGGATAAACTAGGTATGGATTTCATCACAGGATTGCCGAGGACTCGTTCGGGCTATGACTCGATTTGGGTTGTAGTCGATCGTTTGACGAAGGTAGCTTATTTCATTCGATAAAGACTACCTACAGATGAGTGCCAAATTGGCTAAGATATACATGACAAGGATTGTATGCTTGCATGGAGTTCGAGGAGTATCGTGTCGAGATAGAAACCCAATTCACCTCAAAGTTCGGAAGCGGGTGCACGAAACTTTGGGAACCAGGTGGAGTTTAGCACAACTTTTCATCCACAGATAGATGGACAAACCGAGAGAGTCAACCAGATTTTGGAAGATATGGTTAGAGCTTGTGCTTTGGATTATGGATCAAGTTGGGATGACAACTTACCGTATCTGGAGTTTTCTTATAACAACAGTTACCAAACTAGTTTGAAGATGGATCCTTCGAAGCCTTATGCGGAAGGAGGTGCAGGACCCGTTGTTGTGGGATGAAGTTGGAGACCGCAAGTTGTTTGGACGGATTTGGTTAAGGAGTGCGAGCGGAAAGTAAAGTTGATTCACGATAGGCTCAAGGTAGCCCATTCAAGGCGAGAAAAGTTATGCGGACTCAAAGCGCAAGGAGACAGAATACAAAGTCGGAGCGGAGTTTATCTTGATATCGCCGCTTGAGGAGTTAAGCGTTTTGGAGTTAAGGGAAAGTTAGCACCCGATTTGTAGGACCTTATCGTGTTTTGGAGCGCATGGGAGAAGTTGCGTACAAGTTGGAACTACCGAAGGATTGTCGAGAGTCCATGATGTGTTCCATGTTTCTCGGTTGAAGAAGTGTCACGCAGAGATGGCGATATACCTTGAGAGATCTGATTGCCTGGAGGCGATTCAGTTGAATGATGATTTGACCTCGAGGAGAAACCGGTCAAGATTACGGGTATGCCGGTCGAGTCACCCATAACAAGGTCATTAAGTTTTGCAAAGTTCGGTGGAGCCACCACACCGAGGATGAAGCCACACAGGGCGAGAGGAAGATTTGTAAGGACCACCCTCACCTATTTTCTAGCCAACCCGAATCTCGATGGCGAGATTCATCTTAAGGGGTAGGTTTGTAACATCCCAAATTTTCAATTTGGAACATAGAAACATCATTGCATATCATATTTTTTCGTTGCATTTTTGCTCGATCCTAGAAATTCTACCCAACTCAAGGACCCACGGAGAGAGTTGGGGATTTTCGTTATTTTCATATTTGAGTTTTCTCAAATTTTGAAAATAGGATCATTTGATTTTAATTATTTTATCTCCAATTATTTCTACTATCAAAATATGAGAGAGGGAATAAAATGACTTTCCCAAAATAAAGAAATAATGAAGATTTAATAATAAAATCAAATAAGATTTTATTTTGGAGTTTTTCGCCTTTTTATTTGAATTTAGGAAAAAAATACGAGTTTTCAAAATTGCATTTAGGCCCCAAATAAAAGTTCATCTTGTCCGGCTTGATTTTAGAAGCCGAGGGAAATTTATTTCGGGATTTTTGGAGTCCGTTTAGTATTTCTTTTTATTTTTTTTCTGCGCGTAATTTTAAAAAAAAAACGCGCCACCGACCTAACCGGGCCGTGTCCCTCCGGGACTCTGGCCCGGCAGGCTTTATAAGCCGGGGCAGCCCACCCGGCAACCCTAGCCCCAGGCCGCCTTGAGGCGCCTCGCGCCTGTGCCCCATGTGCATTGCCATACGCTTGCGCCGCCGAGGTTCCGGACCCGCCGCCCGCCCGACCACGGACCCGCCGCCGCCCGCCGGACTCGCGGACTCCGCCGCCTTCGCGAGGTTCGCGCCGCCTCGATCCGCGTGCGCGGTTTTCTAAAAGCTGGCGGTTTTATTTGATTTTTAGTTTCGTTTTTATTATTAGTTTGGTTTTTTCGGTTTAGGTTAAATAGCGAGCGTTCGTTCATTCTTCGTTTTTAACGAACACGTTCGTCGATTAGTTTAGTTAACGAGCGACCGTTCGTTAACCCGTTCGTCGTTTTCTTTTCTCGGATTTAATCCGCGATTTTTCGATCGCGATTTACGATCCGATTTTCGTTTTAGTATAATTTTTCGCTCGTTTATCGGAATCAGGCGATTCAAGCGCCTAGAGTTTCGTCTCGAAATCCTCTTTCCGAGTAACCTACTTAAACAAGTTTTTGCTTCTGTAAAATTTGACTTAGATCCAGATTAGTAAAACGAAGCTGTTTTCTTCCGCCGTTTGACTTTCGTTGCTTCATTTGATTTGATTCTTTTTGCAAACCGGAGTTCTTAAGCTGAATTATCTGGTTAGATCTATTTGAGTTTTACCTGTGCATTAGATGCGTACTTATTGTATGCTTGTTTGTTTGTGCAGGATAGAATAACGAGGAGCGCCGCTTTGTTACTTTGAGTCTCTAGGTTTCGCGGATCATCAGCAAGGCAAGTAACACTTTGATCATACCTCTTCTCATACCCAGTTTTATGCATTAGATCTATCCTCAAACACTTGCATGATTAGGATCTAATTAAATTGTGGGTTTTGGGAAGTAGATTGAGGTAGTACCTATTACCTCATGTTTTATTATCAAACCCTTGGGAGTTACTTCTACGTTTGCTTATCATGCCATGCTATGCTAGTAGACGTGGATTGGGTGAGTGTATCCATGACGGATGTGAGATTGTTATTTAATGATTTATTTAAGGTGGCAACTTAAACACACATACGGGTGGATTGAGGCACTGGTTTCTATCGAGGACTTACTGTATTTCTTGGACCGCCACCCGGGCTCAAAGGGATCATGAGATTGTTCAAACTAGAAACTTCGTGTGCAGCCACAAGCCATTATGGGCTCTGGCGTAGTTGACTAAGTTGTGCGAACTCTTACGGGTAGACTAGCGGATGTAGGGGTTGTAGGTTGAGTACGGTCTACCCACATGTAAGGTGCTAAGCGCTTACGAAGACTATGTCTCGGTCATCCGTCTCTCAAACACCGTGTAGTCGAGAAATCAAGCGGAGGCGATCGAGTATTGTGGGGAAAAGTCATAAACCTCTGCATAGTGTATAAACTAATCATGGTTAGCCGTGTCCCCGGTTATGGACATCTTGAGTATCTAGTACTTGGATATCATGTGAATCTCATCATGTTACTTCTAATTAATATTGTTGGGTTTGTTAATTAGTACTTTTAATTGGGATTGAGAATGCTGTCAACCATTCTTAATGTTTCACAACCACCATGATAGTTAAATAAATTTATTCCTTTGCAGTAGGGAAAAATTGGCTTTATGCAAAACCGTAACCATACAGTTTTTCCACCAGCCATATATGCATGTAGTACAGGCTTATTATTCCATTATGATCTATGTGTTACTTTGCCAGCATATTCCATGTGCTGACCCGTTTTCGGGCTGCAACATTTCATGTTGCAGACTTTTCAGACGATGAGTAAGGTGCTTAGGTCGTGGTTCTATACTCAGTGATGCCGTTGGAGTTGATGGACTCGCTTATTCTTCCAAGCTTTCCGCTGTTATCGTATGTAGATGGCCTTAAGCCATATTTATTTTATTAAGTTCTCTCTTGAGACATTCGATTGTAATAAGTGTGTGATTGCTACTCTGTTATAAATCCTCCGAGTCTTGTGTGGTGTCGGCATTCTTGATCCGGGGATGACATTGAGCACATAGATCGATCTATTTGAGGTGCTGGTCGCTACATTTATAAAGATGTGGGTCATCCCAAAAGTAATGTCTCAAATCATAGAAAAACTTTTTCTTTTGCTGGTATGTGAAACTAAGTGGTATAAATTTAGCAACAATGTAATTAGCATAATCAGCATACCATGGAGTACTACGAGAAGTATTTATGACATTTAATTGCTCATCAGGAAAGCTATCATCAATAGGTAGAGGGTCATCAAGAACATTTTCTAGCCTAGACAAGTTATGCGCAGCGGGTTCTCAGCTCCTTTTCTATCAACGATATGCAAATCAAATTCTTGTAACAAGAGAACCAATCTAATAAGTCTAGGTTTAGCATCTTTCTTTTCCATAATATATTTAATAGCAGCATGATCCATGTGAATAGTTACTTTAGAATCAACAATATAAGGTCTGAACTTATCACAAGCAAATACAACTGCTAAGAATTCCTTTTCAGTAGTAGCATAATTTCTTTGAGCATTGTTGTGACGCCCGGATGATTAAGCTACAGTAACCTCTGCTAATGACGCCATGTCACCTCCGTTACTGTCGCTAATCTCGCGTTAGTTTAAAACGATTCGAATTCAAACTTGAATTTTTGGCAAACAAACAAAGTTTTCAAACTTTAAAACAAAAATGTTCGGACTGTGTCAAATATTGCATAGATAATTATGGTGAAGTAAACACATTTTTAGAAAATGCATAAATATTTTAAATTGAATAAAACAGAAAGGAAAATAAATAAAAAGAAACAAAACAAAACCAAACAAAAATAACAGAACCCCCACTTTGGGCCAAGTGGCCCAGTGGCCTCCGCCGCTTGAACAGGCCGGCCCAACCGCCCGCTACCTCCCTCCATAACCCCCACGGGGAGAAACCCTAGCCCAAACACCCACCCCCCCAGAAAATATCTCACCTCCCTCTCCCCGATTGGATCGGGATCGAGAGGGGAGGACCGTCGCCGTCGGGACGCGTCGCCGGAGCTCCTCCCAGCCGGACTGCCCGCCCTCCCACGCCGGACTGCCCCCTGCGCACGTCGTCCCGTCGTGCCCCCCGACCTTCCCAGGCTCCTTTGCTTGAGACCTGCCACCCCGGTGAGGCCACGGTCATGGTTCCCCTCTCCTCCCCCCCCGCGCTCGCTCTGGTGCAGCGCTCGTCGCGCTCGCTCTGGCTTGGCTCACCGCGCCCAGTTTTGCCCTCCCTGCACGTTTTCCCGGCCACGCCCGTCACGTGCTTTCGCCATGTGACACGTCTTGCCTGCGCGCCCTTCGCCACCATCGCCGTTAGTCGCTGCGCCCGCCCCATGGCGCCCTGTTCTCCCAGCTCCATACATGCGTCGTCTCCGCCACCACACACGGCCTCGGCAAGCCCAGCCCTCCTCTGTCGTGCTACAGCGCTCGCCGCCCCAACCTTGGCTGGCAGCGCCCTGCCAACCCTCTCCGTCGGCGCCGGCTCAGCCACTCCGGCCGCGTGGCCGGCGACTCCCCTGGCCGGCGACTTCTTTGGAGTTGGATCGGGGGCTCGACCCGCTAACGGCTGCCCGTTTGGCCTCTGTGCCACTAAGCGGGCCCACACCACGGAAAAAATAATAAAAATAAATAAATAGTAATTAATTAATTAGATAATTAAGTAACAATTGATCATGTTTAATTAATCTAATTAAACATTAGTTAACCTAATTAACTAACTAAATTAATTAATAGGTTAATTAGGATAATGTGACAATGACAGACGGGACCCACCCGCTAGTTTGACTGGTCAACGGTCAGCGTTGACCGATGATGTCATGCTGATGTCGTAATGGTATTTTCTAAACTAATTAATTCATTAATCCTAAAAATGACTTAAATCTTTAAAATTAATATAAAATAATCATGGCAGGATGGAAAAACTTTGTACATGAAAGTTGCTCGAGCAGCGAGGCGAACCGGATAAGCGATCCGTTCGTCCGCCACACACCCCTAACCTATCGAACCCGCAACTTTCCCCCTCGGCTCCTGCGCTGAAAACACGAAACACCGGGATATTTTCCGGATGTTTCCCCTTATAACAGTACCACCTCATACCACGTTAGAACACGCCTAGCATCGTTACTTGTCTTGTCATGCATCGATATGCATATGTTTACATGGTATTCATTGTTTCTTCCCCTCTTCTCTCCGGTAGACTACGAGACCGGCTGCTTTGCTGCCCGGTTCGACTACGGAGTTGGCGACCCTCTCTCTTGCCGAGCAACCAGGCAAGCCCCCCCTTGATCACAGATATCGCCTACTCTACTCTATATTGCTTGCATTAGAGTAGTGTAGCATATTACTATTTTCAGATACTCCTATCTTTGCTTTGCATAGCTTTGTCCTTGTTACTCTGTTGTTACCTTTACCGCAATCCTATATGCTTAGTATAGGATGCTAGTATTTTCATCTGTGGCTCTACATTCTTGTCCGTCTGCGTGCTATACTAACGGGCCGTGATCACTCGGGAGGTGATCACGGGTATATCTATATACTTTATACATGATACATGTGGAGACTAAAGTCGGGTCGGTGGTGGAGCACCATGAGTGGATCTTTGAGGCGGAGGCGGCAGGCAGGTTGAGACCGCCTAGAGAGAGGTGGGCTGGCCTGTTCGGGCGTTCGCGGATACTTAACACGCTTAACGAGATCTTGGTATTTGATCTGGGTTGGCTCTGAGCTTATCGCACTAACCAACTCTGAGAAAGATATGGGCACTCGGCGTCGTGGTATCGGTAGAAGCACTTGAGACGTCGGTGACGGAGCGGCGGCCGGATTGGGCTGAGCGCCACTAGGCTAGAGTGCGCTTCGGCCGCCACGCATAGCGTCTTGAGGTGTGCTCGAGGCGATGGGCCCAGACCCTTGGCGCTTAGGTTTAGACCGCGTCTTGGCCTCTGTTGTGCCTAGGTGGGGCTGCGGCGTGTTGATCTTCAGCGGCGGGGCATGACCCAGAAAGTGTGACCGGCCAAATGGGATCAAGCGTGTTGGGTAAGATGGTGCACCCTGCAGTGACTAATCTATTGAATAGCCGTGATCTTGATAACAGGGCGACTTGGAGTTGTACCTTGAGCTTATGACAACTAGAACCGGATACTTGATAAAACACACCCTTCCAAGTGCGGATACAACGGTGGTCGCTCTCTCTCGGGGATATGAGGAGGGATCGCGGGTAGGATATTGCTATGTGATGTTACTTGGAGGACTTCAACCTACCCTCTTCTACTGTTGCAAGGCAGGTGACGAAGCGTAGTCTTTGATAAGACTAGCTATCCCCTCTTATTCGGCATTCTGCAGTTCGGTCCAGCGATATGGCCCTTTACACATATATCCATGCATATGTAGTGTAGCTCCTTGCTTGCAGTACTTTGGATGAGTACTCACGGTTGCCTTGTTCCCCTTTTTCCCTATCTCTACCCGGTTCTTTGCGACTGCACGATGGAGCCAGGGCGAGACGCATACCGTCGATGGCGACTACTACTGGAGGTGCCTACTACTACGTGCGACTTCTTGGCGGCGACCAGGAGTAGTTTAGGAGGATCCAGGCGGGAGGCCTGCGCCTCTTTCGATCTGTATCCCTGTTTGTGCTAGTCTTCTTAAGGCAAACTTGTTTAACTTATGTACGTACTCAGATATTGTTGCTTCCGTGACTCGTCTATGATCGAGCACTTGTATTCGAGCCCTCGAGGCCCCTGGCTTGTATTATGATGCTTGTATGACTTATTTTATTTGTAGAGTTGTGTTGTGATATCTTCCCGTGAGTCCCTGATCTTGATCGTACACATTTGCGTGCATGATTAGTGTACGGTTGAATCGGGGGCGTCACAATTGTCTAGAGTCTTACTAGCATAATGGATAACATTTAATTTCTTATCAACTCTTTGCCCTAGAACAACACCTACAACATAATCACTAGCATCAGACATAATTTCAAAGGGTCAATTCCAATCAGGTGGCTGAACAATAGATGCAGAGATCAATGCTTTCTTAAGTATTTCAAATGCTTCTACACAATCATTATCAAAGACAAATGGTATATCTTTTTGTAATAAATTGGTCAGAGGCCGAGAAATTTTTGAGAAGTCCTTAATGAACCTCCTATAAAAACTGGCGTGACCAAGGAAACTTCTTATACCTTTGATGTCCTTGGGACATGGCATCTTTTCAATAGCATCAACCTTAGCTTTATCAACTTCAATACCTCTTTCAAAAACTTTATGCCCCAAGACAATACCTTCATTAACCATAAAGTGGCACTTTTCCCAATTCAAGACAAGATTAGTTTCTTCACATCTCTGCAAAACTCGATCAAGGTTGCTCAAGCAATCATCAAAGGAAGATCCATAGACGGAAAAGTCGTCCATGAAAGACCTCACAAATCTTTTCACAGAAGTCAAAGAATATGGCCATCATGCATCTTTGAAAAGTAGCAGGTGCATTACATAAACAAAAAGGCATACGTCTATAAGCAAAAGTACCAAAAGGGCATGTAAAAGTGGTCTTTGATTGATCATTGGCTGACACAGGTATTTGAGAGAAGCCAGAATAACCATC
The DNA here is from genome assembly GCA_021605205.1 of Aegilops longissima. NCBI lineage: Eukaryota > Viridiplantae > Streptophyta > Magnoliopsida > Poales > Poaceae > Aegilops > Aegilops longissima. The sequence goes on from JAHIAM010002622.1 coordinate 24,661, forward strand.
TAGAAAGCAAAAATGTGTATGTTTGGATAATCTTTCTAGCATTTGATCAATAAAAGGTAAGGGGCAATGATCCTTTTTAGTGGCCTTATTTAATTTTTGGAAATCAATTACCTTCTTATAACCTATAATAATTCTTTGCGGAATCAATTCATCTTTATCATTAGGGACAACAGTAATACCTCCCTTCTTAGGGACACAATGGACAGGACTTACCCACTGACTATCAGCAACGGGATAAATTATACCTGCCTCAAGGATCTTTAGTATTTCCTTTCTTACCACTTCTTTCATTTTAGGATTCAGCCGTCGTTGATGATCAATAACTGGTTTGGCATCTTTCTCCAAATTTATTTTATGTTGACATAGAGTGGGACTAATGCCCTTAAGATCATCAAGAGTATATCCAATAGCAGCACGGTGCTTCTTTAGAGTTTTCAATAATCTCTCTTCTTCATGCTCGGAAAGGTTAGCACTAATAATAACAGGATATATCTTCTTTTCATCAAGATAAGCATATTTAAGAGTATCAGGCAACAGTTTAAGCTTGAACACGGGATCACCCTTGGGTGGAGGAGGATCCCCTAGGATTTCAATAGGCAAATTGTGTTTCAGAATAGGTTCCTGTTTAAAGAATACCTCATCTATTTCCCTTCTTTCATTCATAAACATATCATTTTCATGGTCTAGCAAATATTATTCTAAAGAATCTCTAGGAGGTACGACAATAGAAGCAAGACCAATAATTTCATCCTTACTAGGCAATTCTTCTTCACGGTGTTGTCTACTAAATTTAGAGAAATTAAACTCATGAGACATATCACCCAAACCAATAGTAACAACATTCTTTTCGCAGTCTATTCTAGCATTGGTGGTGTTCAAGAAGGGTCTACAAAATATAATGGGACAAAAGCTATCTTGTGGGGAACCAAGAACAAGAAAATCAGCAGGATATTTAGTTTTCCCACACAAGACTTCAACATATCTAACAATTCCCATTGCTGATATAGTATCTCGATTGGCAAGTTTAATTGTAACATCAATACCTTCTAACTCAACAGGTGCAATTTCATGCTTAATTTCTTCGTATAAAGTATGAGGTATAACACTAGCACTGGCACCCATATCACATCATCCATGATAACAGTGATCTCCTATTTTAACAGAAATAACAGGCACGCCTACCACAGGTCTATGTTTATCTTTAGCACAAGGTTTGGCAATTCTAGCGGTTTCACCGCAGAAATAAATAACATGCCCGTCAATATTATCAGCTAAGAGATCTTTAAAAATAGCAATATTAGGTTCAACTTTAATTTGCTCAGGAGGTGTATAAGTTCTAATATTGCTTTTACAAACCACAGTTGAAGCTTTAGCATGATCCTTTATTCTAACAGGGAAAGGTGGTTTCTCAACATAAGAAGTAGGAACAACAGGATCATTATAAGTGACAATCTTTTCTTCAACTTTAGTAGGTGCAGCTACTTTTACTTCTATGGGAGGATGATATTTAAACCACTTCTCCTTGGGGAGATCAACATAAGTAGCAAAAGATTCACAGGAAGAAGCTACTATCTCAGAGTCAAGTCCATATTTAGTGCTAAATTTACGGAAAACATCGGTATCCATAAAAGACTTAACACAATCAAATTTAGGTGTCATACCTGACTCCTTACCTTCGTCGAGATCCCAATCTTCAGAGTTGCATTTAATTCTATCCAATAAATTCCATTTGAATTCAATAGTCTTCATCATAAAAGAGCCAGCACAAGAAGTATCAAGCATGGATTGATTATTATGAGAAAGCCGAGCATAAATTTTTTGAAGAATTATTTCTCTTGAGAGCTCATGATTGGGGCATGAATATAACATTCATTTAAGCCTCCCCAAGCTTGGGCGATGCTTTATCCTTCGCGAGGCCAAAAATTATATATATAATTGCGATCACGATGAACAAGATGCATAGGATAATACTTTTGATGAAATTCCAATTTCATTCGTTTATAGTTCCATGATCCCGTGTCATCACATAGTCTATACCTTGTCGATGCATCTCCCTTCAAAGATAAAGGGAAGACCTTCTTCTTAACAACATCATCGGGTATACCTGCAAGCTTAAATAATCTACAAACTTCATCCACATATATTAGGATCCCATCAGGATGCTTTGTTCCATCTCCTACAAAATGATTACCTAGCAGTTTTTCTAACATACCCGAAGGAACTTGAAAGGGAACATTTTCATTTTCAGTAGGTTCAATAGGTTGAGGAGCAATTATTTGCTCTACTGGTCGGGGTGAAGATACCCCGAACAACCCCCTCAGATGATTACTTTCCATAGTAAGAAGTGATAGTAAATTTCAGCACACTATATAAAATTTTCCTTACCAAATTCCACCTACCAAAGGCGCTTCACTCCCCGGCAACGGCGCCAGAAAAGAGTCTTGATGACCCACAAGTATAGGGGATCTATCATAGTCCTTTCGATAAGTAAGAGTGTCGAACCCAACGAGGAGCAAAAGGAAATGATAAGCGGTTTTCAGCAAGGTATTCTCTGCAAGTACTGAAATAAGTGGTAACAGATAGTTTTGTGATAGGATAATTGTAACGAGCAACAAGTAACAAAAGTAAATAAAGTGCAGCAAGGTGGCCCAATCCTTTTTGTAGCAAAGGACAAGTCTGGACAAACTCTTATATAAGGAAAAGCGCTCCCGAGGACACATGGGAATATCGTCAAGCTAGTTTTCATCACGTTCATATGATTCGCGTTCGGTACTTGTCGGGGAAGCTGATCGTGGCCCACGAACACCTATGGGACCTGGGTCCCTTGTGGTTCGGAGGGGGGCGGAGATTGCACAAAGAGCGGATCGAAGCGATGCACACGAGCAGATTTACCCAGCTTCGGAGCTCTCCGGAGAGATAATACTCCTACAGCTGCTTTGTGGATTATATTGTGTTCTTGCTAGGGAGCAATGGGAGCTACAAAACCTAGCCTGAATAAGTGTGGCTTCGTATGAGTCGAATGCCCTAAGCCGGAGCTGAACCGAACCCTTTCTACGTTGCACTTGGGCCTCCTTTTATAGGCACAAGGGGTCACCACATGTGGCAAGTAGACAAGGGTAAGATAGTAAAAATAGAGGTTGGTACACGCTTTATGCAGTGTACTGATGATCTATACCTAACTCGGCGGCAAGGGACAAGAGTCATAAATGCCCGTCTCGATCGCTGAGCGTGTAACGAGGACCGTCAAGTGCGCCTCCGTTTGCCACGATGGTAGCTTGTCGGCGCCGCTTATCGCTGCTCCCGCTGGCTGCACAGCCCGTCGACCGCGATGCTTGGGAAAGCCCCATGGCGACACGTTGGCGGATGAGCTGGGCGGAGATGAAGAGGTTGCCTGCCATGGCGAGCACCTTGCCGCGGCAAGGTTCTTGTCGCGCTTCGGGAGCTTATCGCTCACCAAGCCTTCCCGACAAGCTCCTCTTGCTGGGGATATCGTCAAGCTAGTTTTCATCACGTTCATATGATTCTCGTTCGGTGCTTGTCGGGAAGCTGATCGTGGCCCACGAACACCTATGGGACCTGGGTCCCTTGTGGTTCGGAGGGGCGGAGATTGCACAAAAGCGGATCGAGCGATGCACGAGCAGATTTGCAACCGGAGCTCTCCGGGAGATAATACTCCTACAGCTGCTTTGTGGATTATATTGTGTTCTTGCTAGGGAGCAATGGGAGCTACAAAACCTAGCTTTGAATAAGTGTGGCTTCAGATGAGTCGAATGCCCTAAGCGGAGCTGAACCGAACCCTTTCTCGTTGCACTTGGGCCTCCTTTTATAGGCACAAGGGGTCACCACATGTGGCAAGTAGACAAGGGTAAGATAGTAAAAATAGAGGTTGGTACACGCTTTATGCGATGTCTGATGATCTATACCTAACTCGGCAAGGGACAAGAGTCATAAATGCCCGTCTCGATCGCTGAACGATTATAACAGGGACCGTCAAGTGCGCCTCCGTTTGCCACGATGGTAGCTTGTCAGCGCCGCTTATCGCTGCTCCCCGCTGGCTGCACAGCCCGTCGACACGCGTGCTTGGGAAAGCCCCATGGCGACACGTTGGCGGATGAGCTGGAGCGGAGATGAAGAGAGGTTGCCTGCCGCGGCGAGCACCTTGCCGCGGCAAGGTTCTTGTCGCGCTCGGGAGCTTATCGCTCACCAAGCCTTCCCGACAAGCTCCTCTTGCTGGGGCCTTATTTCCTTCGTGCCTTGAGTGGCCTTCCCGGCAAGCTCCTCTTGCGGGGTCTTGATTGCTTTGTTCTCGAATGGCTCCAAAGGAGCTGCTGAGGATCTTGGCGGTCACCAAGCCAGCCCTGCCATGGAGTGCTGCAACTGTCCGTGCGAGTTCGGGGTGCTAGGGTACCCTACTCTAGTACACCGGCAGAGCCCCGGGCCTGGGCCACCTGCGCCAAGCTCTGTTGGGCCAGGCCCAAAATAGTGCTGCAGACGCAGCCTTGATGCGGATTACGCCATTACTCTCCTTGGACCTACCACGCCTCCCACGAGCGTCACGCACCGGACGTGGCGTCGTGGGGAGATCGTGGGGCTTTCTTTAATGGAAAAATCGGGCGCCGCCCCTCTCCCTCTTTATAAGCGGGGGGACAGGGCAGGGCGCCCACTTGCCATTCTTTGTCACATCGAAACCCCGTCGCTTCCCCTTTCTTCTCGAGCCCAAAGAGAGCGCTCTGCCCCTCCATTGCCACCGGTGCCTGCGCCGTCGTCCTCCTCCACCACCTCTCCCCATGGCTCGAAGGCCGACAAGGGAAAGAGGCGTGAAATCGGCGGCGCGGCGGCTCGTGGGCTGCGGATGGAAGGGCGGGCCCTCTTGATCCCCGCTTGCGGGGAAGGAGCTGCGGAGCTGTCTTGTCTCTTCAGTCGGCGGAGACCCGGGCGCACCCGCGCACGAGAGTCATCTCCGCCGCCACACTCGAGAAGGTTTACATCGGGTACCCTTTCTTCGCGCTTTTCTTCCACTGCGGGCTCTGCCCGCCCTTTTCTGAATTCTTCTGTGATGTCATGAACACATATGGCCTCCGCCTCCTTGATTTCACCCCCAACGCCGTCCTCACCTTGGCCGTTTTCGCACACCTCTGCGAGAACTTTGTCGGGGTCCACCCAAATGTAGCACTCTTCCGCCATTACTTCATGCCCCGCGTAGAGAGAGGAGAGCCGCTTGCCGGAGGGATTGCATGGGTCTCTAGGATCGGCAAGAAGGAAGCGTATCTTGACGGAGAGTTGCGTAGCAAGTGGGAGGAGTGGAGAGCTGACTGGTGTTAGATCTTAGAAGAGGAGCCACAGCCTTTCACCGCCCTGCGCCAAACTCTCATAGTGCGTGGCAATGATTGGAGCAATTTGGCGCCGGAGGACACAAGTTAAAGATTGCCGTGACTAGGATTTTGCGTCTCCGGCAAGCAGGGCTTACCGTAGGAGCTGTTGGCGCGGACTTCCCGCGCCGCATTGCCCTTGCGGGAGAGGAGAAGGCCTGCTTGGGAATTCCAAAATGCGGCGGACATTATGAGGCTGTGCCCAGGTCTGAACTGGAACTTCACTGTCTTGGAGCTGGATGGCATGCTGCGGGAGCTGTTCAAGTCGATGATGAGATCACCCGAGTGGTGCATGTTGCGAGGGGAGTCGTGCCCTTGTGCAACAACTCGTAAACAGCGGCATCCCAGCGATGATGCCGTTGTGCGATTCCCATGGAATCGTTCCAACTTAGCGAGGAGCCCACCGACGACGTCGTGCAGCAGTTCTTCGACAACTTGGTGGAAGTGCCGATCGCGCCGACTAGCGAGGCGGCTTACCCGCGACACCACCGATCAGGAGATGGCGCGCATCGCCTAAGGTTGGAGGCGGCGAAGCTGCCGCTGCGGCGTGTTTGGGTTTACCGTCGAGGCGGAAACAGCCGAGGCGGCAAGCCTTGCCGACCGAGAAGAGCTTGCGGTGAGGAGAACAGGCCGAGCCAGCGTCAATCCGGAAGAAGCCGGCGGTGGCGCTTCCCTCCGCCGTCAAGCAGCTTGCCGCGGGAGGAGCCAGCGGCCCCGCCAAGGAGCGCCTCCATAAAACGGAGAAGTGGCGGGCGGCGAGCGGCCCAACAACCGCCTCGCCGCCCGCCGCGCTCCACCGCGGCAAGCAGCTGTTGCAGCGGGGCGCCTCCTGCCGCCGCCACAGCAGGGGCGGGGTCTTCAGGTCGCGGCCCCTGCATCCAAGCGTCAGGGAATCTTCTCCTCCAATTAAATCGCGCGCGGGCGAATTTGATCTCTCCGCCCTCTGCTCGAGGAAGAAGAGGAAGAGTAAGATCTTGTCGCTGCTACTTGTAACCCTTCAATTTATTGCTTTTTCTTATATCTGACTGGCTTCACTCTGAACCTTCTCCTTCTTCAGGACGCTAGCTCAGAGGGCGTCGAAGAGGGCCAAGACCCCGGTGGTTGTTGTCTCAGATGATTCCCCTGTGGTGACAGGGGGCACGTCTGGAACTCCCTTGCTGGACCCGGCAACCCTTCAACAGAGCAGCCCCCAGCACAGCCCCCAGCGTAAGTGTTTGGTTTACTTCTCATGGTTAGGTGTGCTTGGGTGCTTCTCCGTCACTGATATCTGGTTTGTTGAATTATGTAGGAGCAGAGCAGCCTCATCAGGAAGCACCGGAGGTCACTCTCGAAGTTCTGCTTGCTTCAACTACGCCGCCAAGGGAGAACTCTCCGCCAAGGGAGCGCTCTCCGGCAAGGGAGGCCTCTCCGACAAGGGGAGCTTCCCCGACAAGGGCCAGCACCGACGACCCTCCGGTTGTGGAGACCGCGGCAACAGATCCCACTGCAGGTAATTTTCTTGTTTGAAAATCTCCCTTGGATTCTCTTTTCTTCTGTTCTTCTCTTTCGAACATTTGCTTGACTTGTTCTTTCTTTTTCTGACCGTCAGATCCATCTGCCGGACATCCGATGGAGACTGAGGCTGCCGGCGAGGAGGGGCCTCGGCGACAATGTCGGCGCCGCCAACATGGAGGAGGAGGCTGGCCGATGGCCCCTTGGCCCGAGAGGCCGCCAAAGCTCTTGGCGAGAGGTTGGGAGGAATCTGGTGATCGCCTTGGCCCCGAGGCCGAGGAGGCGCCAGCGCTGCACCGACCGCCAATCCTCCTGCCACCGATGCCGCACGGACTCGAAGAGCCCCAGCCAGCGCCTATCTCGAAGGCGGTGAGGTGTCTTTATCAAGCTCCCATGGGCATCAAGCTCAGGGCACCGGCCGAGGGGAGACCTTCGACGTGGGCTGCTTGCCTCCGCCGGGTTGTCGCTGGTTGATGCTCGAGCAGCAGCAGCGGTGAGCTGAAGAGGAGCAGCTGCTAAGGAGGTTGTTGTCGCTCTACGCGCCCGACAAGCCAAGCTGGAGTCGTGGAGGCGCTTGTCGCGGCGGGAGCTGACTTGAGAAAGCGCGCGGAAGAGCTCGCGCGCCAACAAAGAAACTCTCCGGGATATAGCGAGGCGGGAGCAGCTTCTTTGAGGAGCGCACGGCCTTCATCTTGGAGAAGAGGCGAGGTCGAGGAGCAGCAGAGGCTTGCCGGCGAGAAGCTCTCAGCGCAGAAGGTGGTGGCGCAGCGGAAGATCAACCTCGACAGCTATGAGGAAGATCTCGCCATCTTGCGAGCAAGCGATTAGCGGGCCACCAGGAGGCAAAGGATCTTTTGTGGCTGCCGAGGCCGCCAAGAAGGAATTGGAGCGAGGTGGCTCAGCTGGAGTCCACCCTCGAGAAGAGCGCCGAGGAGGTCGCCGGGTTGAAGCCTTGGCGAGAAGGGCGCCTACACCTCGGCGAGCTGCAAGGTCGCTTCGCTGAAAAGATCAAAGAGCTCGATGCCGCCAAGGACTCAAAGGCGGATCTGGGCTAAACCGACCACCTTAGCGGAGGCGTTGGAAGGCGCCAAGGAGGCGGGAGGCGGGCCTCTTGGAGAAGATTAAAGCCAATGAGGAGCTGTTGGCGAATGCATGACTGCCAGAATGATCTCAGAGATAGCATCATGCCTTTGGACGGAAGGTCTTGTGGACACCGCGCCGGCATCCATAGCGAGCTGATGGGCTGGGGATGGTGGATCTTGGGTACTCCACCGATGAGAACCTCCAACCCAGCGTCAAACTCAGCCTATTCTTCAAGGCGTCTTGACGGGTCTCCAGCGGCTCGGGAGGAGATCCCAAAGCAAGCTGGCGGAGGATTCGCGCCAAGTTTGTGCGGGGCTCTCGGAAGTCTTGATGAAAGTGGCCTTCCGCAACCCAGGCGTCGATTTCACCAAAGTCCTCAAGTCCCTGCCTCCATCTGCTGATGTTAGGCGCTCAAGGCCCTTATCGCACCCATTGTGGACAGGGTGAGTGGAGTCAAGAGGCTCGATGGCGACCGCGTGGACTAGGCATAAGCTTATCTTTCTCTTGTCGTTTGTAGATCATGTTTAGGCGAAAGATTTATTAGATCTGCGACAAGTTATTATGTAATATACACTATCTTAGGCAATCGAATGCAATGTTATTTCCTTTACTTGATTTTTTTCCTTGCATGTTTATGCCCTATGCTTTTAGGGGACTTGTCGGTGCAAACACCTTTGCTTGGCGCTGAGTCGGAACTTCAGCAGCCTCTTTGGCGATGCCGCTTCCGACAAGCAACCTTATCGCAACTAGTTGCAGCACGCTTAAGTTGTTGAGAGGACTCGAAACAAAGTAAGGGCGCAAGCTAGTCGCGAGTCGGTTCCTCCACGCACAGGTTTTCCATACAAAGTACTATCGTTCGAGGAAGATAACTTAAAAATTTAAAACTCATTGTTTAAACTTAGCAACTTAGCTTCTCTGTTGTCCATTTCGGCAAAGCGACAGTTCCTCGGCGGCGTTCGGTGCCCACACCATTATCTTCTCCTCCCCGGTTAACTTGTGGGTGGATGACCCTTCTTCTTGTTTGAGAAGAAAGAAGAAAATAAAGTTATGGAGCCTAGTGGCTCGTTATCGCTTACGGTTGTGGATGCTGCACAAAATGTTAGAGAACACATGCATATAAGATTATGAAAGCATGTCTTGACAAGTTGTGCGCAACACATAAACTTCTTGATGCACGGGTCTGCGCCCGGCTTTGTACAAAGGATTACATGCAACAGCGGCAAGACTTGTACAAAGGGTGGTTGCGGAGCAGGTTCGGCAACCGCATATATCGGTAAAACTTGCGAAGATGCTCTATATTCTAGGAATTGCTCACGGGCGCCATCTTGGTCTCAAAGCGGACATCGCCGGGCCTAGTGACTCGTTTCACCCGATAAGGGCCTTCCACTTTGGCGTCAACTTGTTGGAATTCTTGGCGGACTGAGCGCGCGAAGAACAAGGTCGCCTTCCTCGAAGCTTCGGCATTAACTGCGGCTATGGTAGCGGCGCAAAGCTTGCTGGTAATGAGCAGCTCGTCTGGAGCTGAAGGCGATCCTCCTCGAGGAGCAGTAGCGTCATCTTATCGCAGCTGCTCTTGCTCAAACTCATCATAGCGAGCACTCGAGGTGACCCGTATCTGAGTTCCGTGGGGAGAATTGCCTCTGCTCCATAGACTAGAGCGAAAGGTGTCGGCGGTGGCTCGATTTGGCGTCGTCTGATCGACCAAGAACCACCGGCAGCTCCTCGATCGATTTCTTCCGCACTTGTGCAGCACTGTCGAAAGTTCGGTCTTGAGTCCCGCAGCACTTCAGCGTTTGCTCTCTCGCTTGACCGTTGCTTCTCGGATGAGCAGCGAAGCAAAGCAGATCTTGGCGCCAAGATCTTGGGCGTCTTGCATGAAGGTGCGACTCGTGAGCGTGTGTGCGTTGTCGGTGATGATTCTGTTAGGAATCCCAAAACAGCAAACAATTGACTGAAGAACTTGGCTGCTGATTGTGCTATCACCTTCCTCACTGGTTCCACTTCCGGCCACTTTGTGAACTTGTCGATTCGACGTACAAGTACTCAAAGCCCCGACAACTTCGGGGAAGGGGCGAGATGTCGAGCCCCGGACGAAAAGGGCCGGGATAAAGGGATCGTCTGGAGAGCTTGAGCTGGTTGGTGTATCTGTTTGGAATGGGCCTTGCACGCTTCACACTTGGTTACTTGTGCGGTTGCATCTGGAGGCTTCGGCGGAAGAAACCTTGCGGAAAGCTTTGCGGCAAGTGCTCTTCTTGCCAATGTGGTGACCACATATGCCTCCATGTATCTCGCCAGCAGCTTACATCCATCTTCGGCAAATGCACTTCAATTTCACTCCGTTGAGTCTTCTTACGTATAGGATGTTGTCAACAAACCGATACATACTTGACTGCCGGACTACTTTTCCGCTTCTTCTTGCTCTTGGGAAGTTCTCTGTCTGAAGGAAATGGGCGATTTCTTTGCGCCCATCTTTGGAGCACGTGGCTCGACAACAAGGACTAAAGGCTCGTCTACCACTGCGGGAACATTAGCTTCCACGGCAAGAACCTGCGGTTCTGCGGAGCTTGATGATCCCGGCAAGCTTGCGGAGCAAAGCTTGTCGGGGCGTCGCTTCAGCGAAACAAACCACGGGGTTTGTCGGAGCAGACTGCTCCTCGGTGATATTGCATTGATTTTAGGGACCTTCTTGGCGGCGGCTCCGGGGAGCTCTGCGGAAAGTAGTCGCCGAAACCAATTTTCTCTTCTTGTTCTGTCTGTTGATGGTGTTACGGTTGGCTGAGTCAGCTTGAGCACAAAATTCCTGGTTCCACGAGGTAACTTAAAGCGGCACATTTGGAGAGGCCATCAGCTATATCATTACGAGCTCTTGGAACATGTTCCGTTTGCAGGCCTTCAAAGTGCTCTTCTAGCTTCCTCACTTCATCGGCGTGGCTTCCATCAGCGGACTCGATAATCTTTATTTACTTGGCGGACGACAAGTTGCGAGTCCCCGACAATGAGTTTCTTGATCCCAAGGTCTACCACAATCCACGAGACCGGCAAGCAAACCTTCATACTCTGTAGTATTGTTTGTTGCTTGTTCCTTGGGAAAGTGCATCTGGACTATGTACTTGAGGTGCTCTCCGGTGGGTGCTATAAGCAGCACTTTGCACCGGCGCCTTGCAGCGAAGGCACCATCAAAGTACATCAGCCACTCTTTATTTGCCTCCTTGGCCGGGATGCTCGTCTGGAATTTCTTCATCTTGCGTTGGCGTCCACTCTGCTATGAATTCTGCCAATGCTCGCTTTGGATAGTTGAAGTGCTTTCAAACTTGAGACCAAAGCTTGGCAGTTCAGTGCCCACTCGACAATTACACTTTGTTCTTTGTGGATTTTGCAAAATCCTCTTCAGCGGAAAAGCAGTGACAAGCTGTTATCTCGTGTGCTTGGAAGTAATGGCGCAGCTTTCTCGAGGCCATGAGGAGGCGAAAAGCAAACGCACTGCGGAATACCTTGACCTAGCCCCTGTAAAAGGGCCGACAAAAGTGGTAGGCGTTGCACCATCCTTTTACGTATCTTGTCACAACCCTGCTGATCTGTCCTTGTCGGGACGAGCTTGTGGTGAAGCCCCCGCTTGTCGCTGGATGTCTGCCATGATTGCCGGCTCATCATCTGCCTCCCTCTCCGCTACTAACGCAGCACTAACCACTTGATTGGTCGCTGCTATATACAGCAACAACTTCTCTTGTGGCCTAGGTGCGACAAGTATTGGAGTGGAGGACAGGTATCTCTTCAAGTCTTACAGCGCAGCCTCCGCTTTGGGAGTCCATTTCATTGGACCTGCCTTTTTCAAAATCTTGAAAAATGGCAGGGCGCGCTCAGCAGACTTAGAGATAAACCTCTTTGAGAGCAGCCACGCAACCGGCAAGCCTTCTTACATCCTTGGCGCTTTGGTGCTTCAATCGCTCGATGGCCTTGATCTTGTCGGGATTGGCTTCAATTCCCGCTGAGACACAAAGAACCGAGAAGCTTGCGGAAGGGACTCCAAACACGCACTTCTCGGGATTGAGCTTGAGGTTGATCTTGCGCAGATTTGCAAAAGTCTCATCCAAATCTTGAACTAGAGTTGCTTTGTCCTTGCTCTTGACCACTATGTCATCCATGTAGGCTTCTATATTTCTGTGTATCTGTGGATCAAAGGCATCGTGGACTACTCTTGCAAAGGTTGAACCACCATTCTTCAAACCGAAAGGCATCCGTATGAAGCAGTACGTGCCACATGGTGTAATGAATGCGGGTTTCTCTTCATCCTCTTCTGCCATGAAGATCTGATGATATCCTGAATATGCATCAAGAAATGAAAGCAAATCACATCCAACCGTGGAGTCAACAATCTGGTCAATACGTGGCAAGGGAAATGGGTCTTTGGGACAAGCTTTATTAACATCTGTAAAGTCAATACAAAGTCTCCATTTCCCATTGGCCTTGCGTACAACTACCGGATTGGCCAACCACGTGGGATGGAGTACTCCTCTGACAAGGCCTGCTGCTTCCAACTTCTTGATTTCTTCCGCTATGAATTCTTGGCGCTCCTTTGCTGTTTCCTAACTTTTGCTTGACGGGCGGCGTGAGGACAGACAGCTAGGTGGTGCTCAATTACTTTCACAGGAACATCGGGGATGTTAGATGGTTGCCATGCAAACACATCGACATTCGCCGCGAGAAAACAACGAGCTCGCCTTCCTATTTAGGGTCAAGTGTGGCGCGATGTTGAAGGTACCACCGTGCCGTCCTCCTTGGCGGGCACCTTCTTGGTCTTGGCGGAGCTGCCATCATCTTCTTGCACTTGCGGTGGAGCTCGATGGTGCGTCCTCGGCGGTAGCGCAGCACTCCGAAGAGGTGCGCTTGCGGAGTGGGCATCGAACTCTTGCGGACTTGGTGGTCTTCTTCTTCCCAGGGAGCTTCGGTGACAAGTGGTTTGCTATCTGTTGCGGCTGCTGCATCCCGGTAAATCTTGTCGGCGCAGATAAGCGCATCCTTCTTATCGCCATGGACAGAAATGGCGCTTATCGGGCGGGCATCTTGAGTAAATTGTAGGCGTAATGAGAGGCTGCCATGAACTTGGCAAGTGTTGGGCGGCCAAGTATGCCATTGTAGGGCAATGGGAAATCGGCAAGCGTCAAGCGTGACCCTCTCGGTTCTGAAGTTGAGCTCGCTGCCAAATGTTACCGCAGCGTGATCTTCCCTTTGGGCTTGCTCCTTCTGGGTTGATTCCTTGGAAAGTACCGGTCTCTTGAGCTCATTGTCGAGGATTTGAAGCTTCCGAACGCTGCGGAGGAGATCAGATTCAGGCGGCCCGCCGTCAACCAACATCTTTGTGACCTTGAGGTTGTGGATAGTTGGTGATACCAACATCGGCAAGCACCCGACCGCGATGATCGATCGGGGTGATCCTCAATGTCAAAGATGATGGGCGTCTTGGACCACTTGAGAGGTTTGCGACTCTATGGATGGTTCTGCTGCATTAACCTCATGCATCCATTGCTTAAGTTGGCGGTCGAGGTATGCGAGAAGCACCACCGTCAACATAAAGGACCTCCGTTGCCTTACGAAACTCTTGCTCGTCGGCTTCGCCGTCTTCCATGTCTTCGTCATCTTCATCTTCGTCTTCTTCCTTGTCGCGGCGGCGGGAGGTCTGTCTCCTTGCCGCTGCTTGGCCTGCCCTGTGGCGTCCTCCCGACCGGGTCTCTTCTTACCAGTTGCACCTGCACCTTCACTGGGCCTTCTCCTTGTCTACCGCTCGTATTCAGCTCTCTGTAGCTCAACAAGCTGCTCGACTTTCTTGCAGCTCTGGAGATCGTGGCCCTTAGTGCGGTGGATTTCTGATATTGCTTGTTGGGCTGTCGGGCTTGTCGTGGCCGCCACAGCTTGGCGGTCGGCGTCGGTGGCAACCTCCTTGCGGAGCCGCTAGCCTTAGCCTTGCGGCGCCACCTCCATTGCGGACTGCTTTCGACAACTAGTACTTCTTGGTTTTTCTTCTTTCATTGTTTACGCCTCGGCTCTTCCTTGCAGGCGGTCTCCTCCTTGTCGGACTCTGCTCCCACGTTCTCTCACAGGAGTCTTCTTCCTTCTTCGGTCGTGCACACTTGTCGGCCAGGCGTAGAGCTCGGCTGGCGTCTTTCACTGGCACATCGCCATCTCCTCCCTCATCCTGCGGTTTGCACATTACGATGAAATGCTGATTACCGTGGCGGGGTGGGCGTCAGAGATGTTGTAGTGCACTCGTTGAATCTCTGGATGAACTTGCGCGGATGACTCTCCCTCTTTACGGGCAAGCGGTGAAGGTCACTCTCACGGCCATGAGGCTTGTGGCCGCTGTGAAGGCGCCGACAAGCTGGTGGCACAAATCCCAAGAAGAAATAGAGCTGTCCGGCAAGTGCATGAGCCAAGACGGCGTTTGGCTTGAGCACGAGAGGAAATAGTTGGCGAGGATCTTGTCGTCTCGTCCCCGCAGCTTGCACGCGATGGTGTAGATCTTTGAGGAACTCCGATGGGTGTGTCCTGCCATCATACTTCTCCGGCACATCGGCTTGAAGTTTTTCTTGTCAGACCCTTTGGACTTGCCGCAGCTCACGAGTGAGCAGGGCAACCTACAGCGTCTGACAAGTCGCTGGTTCCCCTGGCGCATGCATATCGACGATGGGCCCGGCGCTGGTCGGATTGGCGCGCGCTTCTCTTGGCGCTTCGTCACGGGTTCGGCGTCTTCTTCTTGTCGTTCTCGAAGAACTTGGCGCTGGTCGCGACGAGCTCGCGGATCCGGCGATGCTGTGGAGTCGCTGTCGAGGTGGATCCGGCGAGTCGGCGATCTTGGCCTTCGGGAAGGGGAGTGTCACGGTGGCTGCACCCCGCAAGTCTCGTCGCCATCGGCTCGTGCCTTATCGCCTTAGCCAGCGGCTGCGGCGCTTGGTTGCAGCGGGGCGTCGCCGTTAGCAAAGCCGATGAGGCTGGATGGTAGCCCTCCATTACGTCGACCTTGTCGGCCGTTGGAGGTAGTCTAAAAGTAGTTGAGCTCTCGCCAAGGCCTGCGGGGAGTAGTGGGTGGCAATGGCGTGCGTGGCGAGAGCGGGATGTGCTCGGACTCCTAACCAAGTTAGGAGGAGCAGCATCCCTTGACGACAAACCGTACTCCGCTTCGTTTCGACATCTTTGGCGTGCATGCGGGTCTCGAGGCCTCGGGATCCTCAGTTAGCCTTGATCCAACGGCGTATGGTGCTGCGAGCATCATGACCTTTGTCGGTCCGCGCCTCTGAGAAGGGCCAGCGGTGCGGATTCGACGCCCGGCGCTGCGCTGCCTTGTCCTTGGACTGGCGGCGTGTGGGCTCTCGGCGCGCCCGTTCCTCCGCCGGCGTCTTCCCCACCACCCGTCAGCTCCGGTGGTGGTGGGTTCGGCAGCAGACGGCTCTGCTGCTGCGAAGACTTCTTCTTGGTGGCATGTCGGCGAGATGTTGATGAAGAAACGCTCGTGTGAGCGCGGATCGGGTTCACACGGTCGCCCCCTACGGCGCGCCAAAGATGTCGGGAAGCTGATCGTGGCCCACGAACACCTATGGGACCTGGGTCCCTTGTGGTTCGGAGGGGGCGGAGATTGCACAAAAAGCGGATCGAAGCAATGCACGAGAAGATTTACCCAGCCGGAGCTCTCCGGAGATAATACTCCTCTGCTGCTTTGTGGATTATATTGTGTTCTTGCTAGGGAGCAATGGGGGCTACAAAACCTAGCTTTGAGTGAGTGTGGCCCGTATGGTCGAATGCCCTAAGCGGAGCTGAACCGAACCCTTTCTCGTTGCACTTGGGCCTCCTTTTATAGGCACAAGGGGTCACCACATGTGGCAAGTAGACAAGGGTAAGATAGTAAAAATAGAGGTTGGTACACCGCTTTATGCGGTGTCTGATGATCTATACCTAACTCGCGGCAAGGGACAAGAGTCATAAATGCCCGTCTCGATCGCTGAACGATGTAACGAGGGACCGTCAAGTGCGCCTCCGTTTGCCACGATGGTGGCTTGTCGGCGCCGCTTATCGCTGCTCCCGCTGGCTGCACAGCCCATCGACACAGCGTGCTTAGGAAAGCCCCATGGCGACACGTTGGCGGATGAGCTGGAAGCGGAGATGAAGAGAGGTTGCTGCATGGCGAGCACCTTGCAGCGGCAAGGTTCTTGTCGCCTTCGGGAGCTTGTCGCTCACCAAGCCTTCGGCAAGCTCCTCTTGCGGGGCCTTATTTCTTCGTGCCTTGAGTGGCCTTCCGGCAAGCTCCTCTTGCGGGGTCTTGATTCTTTGTTCTCGAATGGCTCCAAAGGAGCTGCTGAGGATCTTAGCGGTCACCAAGCCAGCCTGCAGCGAGGTGCTGCAACTGTCCGTGCACGAGTTCGGGTGCTAGGGTACCCTACTCTAGTACACCGACAGATGCTTTGATAATTTGATATGTGGGTGGACTGGTGCTTGGGTGCTGTTCTTACTTGAACAAGCATCCCACTTATGATTAACCTCTATTGCAAGCATCCGCCTTCTACAACAAAAGTATTAAGGTAAACCTAACCATAGCATGAAACATATGGATCCAAATCAGCCCTTACGAAGCAACGCATAAACTAGGGTTTAAGCACATCACTCTAGCAACCCATCATCTACTTATTACTTCCCAATGCCTTCCTCTAGGCCCAAATAATGGTGAAGTGTTATGTAGTTGACATTCACATAACACCACTAGAGGCTAGACAACATACATCTCATCAAAATATCGAATGAATACCAAATTCACATGACTACTAATAGCAAGACTTCTCCCATGTCCTCAGGAACAAACGTAACTACTCACAAAGCATATTCATGTTCATAATCAGAGGGGTATTAATATGCATATAGGATCTGAACATATGATCTTCCACCAAATAAACCAACTAGCATCAACTACAAGGAGTAATCAACACTACTAGCAACCTACTAGTACCAATCCCGGACTTGGAGACAAGAATTGGATACAAGTGTTTAACTAGGGTTTTGAGATGAGATGGTGCTGGTGAAGATGTGATGGAGATTACCCTCTCCCGTTGAGAGGAGCGTTGGTGATAGCGATGGTGATGATTTCCCCTCCGGAGAAAGTGTCCCAGCAGAACAGCTCTGCGGAGCCCTAGATTGGTTCCGCCAAGGTTCCGCCTCGTGGCGGCGGAGTTTCGTCCCGAAAGGTTGCGTATGATTTTTCCCTTGACGAAAGACCTCATATAGCATAAGATGGCCATCGAAGAACCAACAGGGGGCTCACGAGGCAGGGGGCGCGCCCTGGGGGTAGGGCACGCCCCCCACCCTCGTGGCCAGGTGGGTCCCCCTCTGGTGTACTTCTTCCACTCAATATTTTTTATTATTTCCCGAAATGACTTGCGTGGAGTTTCAGGACTTTTGGAGTTGTGCAGAATAGGTCTCTAATATTTGCTCCTTTTCCAGCCCAGAATTCCAGCTGCCGGCATTCTCCCTCCTTATGTAAACCTTGTAAAATAAGAGAGAACATGCATAAGTATTGTGACATAACGTGTAATAACAACCCATAATGCAATAAATAATGATATAAAAGCATGATGCAAAATGGACGTATCACCTCCCATGCCATGGAGGCCAAGGACCAGAAGGGAAACCCTTCTCCCATCTAAGAAGGACGTCAAGGAAGAAGAAGAAGAAGAAGGGGGCCCCTCTCCCCCCCTCTTCCGGTGGCACCGGAACACCGTCGTGTCCATCATCATCATCACCGCAATCTTCACCGACACCTCCGCCATCTTCACCAACATCTCCATCACCATCCTCCCTCTATCTACGGCGGTCCACTCTCCCGCAACCTGCTGTACCCTCTACTTGAACATGTTGCTTTATGCTTCATATTATTATCCAATGATGTATTGCCATCCTATGATGTCTGAGTAGATTTTCGTTGTCCTATCAGTGGTTGATGAATTGCTATGATTGATTTAATTTGCTTGTGGTTATGTTGCTGTCCTTTGGTGCCCATCATATGAGCGTGCGCGTGGATCACACCATAGGGTTAGTTGTATGTTGATAGGACTATGTATTGGAGGTCAAGATTGTGAAGCTTCAACCTAGCATAGAAATTGCTGCGTCACGAGATTGAAGGGGACCATTATAACAATGCTATGGTTGGGTTTTACCTTAATGAGCGTTAGTAGTTGCGGATGCTTGCTAATAGTTCAATCATAAGTGCATAGAATTCCAAGTCGGGGATGACATGCTAGCAATGGCCTCTCCACATAAAACTTGCTATCGGTCTAGTAAAGTAGTCAATTTCTTAGGGACAATTTGCAACTCCTACCACCACTTTTCCACACTCGCTATATTTACTTTATTGCTTCTTTACCTAAACAGCCCTACTTTTTATTTACGCTCTTTATTTTCTTGCAAACCTATCCATAAACACCTACAAAGTACTTCTAGTTTCATACTTGTTCTAGGTAAAGCGAGCGTCAGCGTCGTAGAGTTGTATCGGTGGTCGATAGAACTTGAGGAATATTTGTTCTACCTTTAGCTCCTCGTTGGGTTCGGCACTCTTACTTATCAAAGAGGCTACAATTGATCCCCTATACTTGCGGGTTATCAAGACCTTTTTACGGCGCCGTTCTTGGGAGCAATAGCGTGGGGTGAATATTCTCGTGTGTGCTTGTTTGCTTTATCACTAAGTAATTTTTATTTGCTGTTCTTAGTTGTTCGTTATCTTTAGTTATGGATATGGAACACGAAATACCAAAAAAATTAGGTTTACTTGCTACTCATGGAGATGGGGAACCTCCTAAAACCTCGATGCTCGTTATGTGACAGATATTATGTACTACTTTGATAATCCTGAGAAAACCCCATTCAATCTGGTAATGGGAGACACGTTGGATCAACGCGAATACTTTAGGGATTATCGCTTGAATCAAAAAGGGAAACTATTATGGGATCAAATTTATATGTTGAAGTGGTATGCTAGGCAACTGTGCTTGAGATATGATTATACTTGTTGCTCTAGGATGAAGGCTCCACACCTTCCCTTTTCATGCAAATTTAATGATAATAAAACCTTGGCTTCTTATGCTAATGGTATATATGATTACTATGATGTGGAACAAATAGAAGAATTTGTTGCTTTTATGGGTGCTTATGAAATTGAATCTGTATTTGAAGAGTGTGAAAATCTTTATGATGCTGTTTATAGACGTGAAGCTATCCTTAAATATTGCTATGAGAATTATGAATACAATGCCGATATTGATGCATTTGTTAAGAAATTCTCCGCTGTCCAAGAAGAGACAAATATTTTGCAGGAGTCTATGGAAGAAGAAATTGATGAAACTGTGGGCTCATTGGATGAAAAAGATGAGGAGGAGAGCGAAGAACAAAAGGAGGAAGAGCGGATTGATCACCCGTGCCTACCTTCTAATGAGAGTAACTCTTCAACTCATACATTATTTAATTTCCCTTCATGCTTATCGAAGGATGATTGCTATGATAATTGTTATGATCCCATTGATTCTCTTGAAATATCCCTTTTTGATGATGCTTGCTATGCTTGTGGCCAAGATGCCAATATGAATTATGCTTATGGAGATGAACTTGCTATAGTTCCTTATGTTAAACATGAAATTGTTGCTATTTCACCCATGCATGATAGTCCTATTATCTTTTTGAATTCTCCCGACTACACTATATCGGAGAAGTTTGCCCTTATTAAGGATTATATTGATGGGTTGCCTTTTACCGTTGCACATGATGATTTTGATGAATATAATATGCATGTGCTTGCTGCTCCTACTTGCGATTATTATGAGAGAGGAATTATATCTCCACCCCTCTATGTTTCCAATGTCATAAAATTGCAAGAAACTGTTTATACTAAGCATTGGCCTTTACTATGTGCGCATGAATTGTTCTTTTATGACATGCCGATGCATAGGAAGAGAGTTAGACTTCGTCATTACATGATATATGTTACTTGGTGCTCACTACTAAATTACAATTCATTGATAACTAAAATTGGCATTGATATACCTTGGGATCCGGGTGGATTCATTACTTGAGCACTATATGCCTAGCTTAATGGCTTTCAAGAAAGCGCTGCCAGGAAGACAACCCGGAAGTTTTAGAGATTCATTTATTTCTATTGAGTGCTTTTATATAGTTTAAAAACAAAAAAAATAAAGAGGGGAACCCAAAACTTTTTCAAAAAGGAAAGTGAAAGTGAGAGAAACAAGCATGGTTGAAGTGGGGGAGCTCCTTGAACTTTGTTCATGCTCACGGAAACTTTGTGAATCTTGATTACAGAAACTTTTCAACAAAAATAATTATCCACTTGTACAATTCCATTGTATTATAAAAATAATGTGCCAAGGTTTGCCTTTAGGATGTTTACAATGCTTGTTGGTTTGTGCGGTGCAGGACAGAAACTTTGGCTGTAGTGCGTGATTTTACATTTTTTATTGGAACGTCAAATGGTTCTGAAACTTTTTGCACTATCTTTCTATACAAATTTTTTATGTTTGCTAATTTTTGTAGAAGTTTTGGATTACCAGAGGTATTGTGAATGTTCAGATTATTACAGACAGTTCTGTTTTAGACAGATTCTGTTTTTGATGCATAGTTTGCTTGTTTTGATGAAACTATAAATTTCTATCAGTGGATTAAGCCATGGAAAAGTTATATTACAGTAGCTACAATGAAAGAACAAAATATGAATTGGTTTTCAACAGTACTTAGAGTAGTGATTTGCTTTATTATACTAACGGATCTTACCGAGTTTTCTGTTGAAGTTTTGTGTGGATGAAGTGTTCGATGATCGAGAAGGTCTCGATATGAGGAAAAGGAGGAGAGGCAAGAGATCAATCTTGGGGATGCCCAAGGCACCCCAAGTGAATATTCAAGTATACTCAAGCGTCTAAGCTTGGGGATGCCCCGAAAGGCATCCCATCTTTCTTCAACAAGTATTGGCATGTTTTCGGATTCGTTTCGTTCATGCGATATGTGCCAATCCTGGAGCGTATTTTGCATTTAGTTTTCTCCTTTATTTTATGCACCATGATGGTATGAGATAGTCCTTGATTGATTTATAGAATGCTCATTGCACTTCACTTAAATCTTTTGAGTATGGCTTTATAGAATGCTTCATGTGCTTCACTTATATCATTTGAAGTTTGGATTGCCTGTTTCTCTTCACATAGAAAACCGCCATTTGTAGAATGCTCTTTTGCTTCACTTATATTTGTTAGAGCGTGGGCATATCTTTTGTAGAAATAATTAAACTCTCTTGCTTCACTTATATCTATTTAGAGAGATGACAGTAATTGGTCATTCACATGGTTAGTCATAAAATCCTACATTAAACTTGTAGATCACTGAATATAATGTGTTTGATTCCTTGCAATAGTTTTGCGATATAAAGATGGTGATATCAGAGTCATGCTAGTGGGTAGTTGTGGATTGTAGAAATACTTGTATTGAGAATTGTGATTCCCGTAGCATGCACGTATGGTGAACCATTATGTAACGAAGTCGGAGCATGAGGTATTTATTGATTGTCTTCCTTATGAGTGGCGGTCGGGGACGGCGATGGTCTTTTCCTACCAATCTATCCCCTAGGGGCATGCATAGTAGTACTTTGCTTGAGGGCTAATAAACTTTTGTAATAAGTATATGAGTTCTTTATGACTAATGTGAGTCCATGGATTATCGCACACTCACCCTTCCATCATTGCTAGCCTCTTAGGTACCGTGCATTGCCCTTTCTCACCTTGAGAGTTGGTGCAAACTTCGTGCATCAAACCCGTGATACGATATGCTCTATCACACATAAACCTCCTTATATCTTCCTCAAAACAGCCACCATACCTACCTATCATGGCATTTCCATAGCCATTCCGAGATATATTGCCATGCAACTTCCATCATCATCATATACATGACTTGAGCATTTATTGTCATATTGCTTTGCATGATCGTAAGATAGCTACATGATGTTTTCATGGCTTGTCCGTTTTTTATTATCATTGCTATGCTATATCATTGCACATCCCGGTACACCGCCGGAGGCATTCATATAGAGTCATATCTTTGTTCTAGTATCGAGTTGTAAGTAAATAAAAGTGTGATGATCGTCATTATTAGAGCATTGCCCCCCCCCCCAAAGAGAGGCCAAAGAAGCCTAAATAAAAAAGGGGGGCCAAAGAAGCCCGTAAGAAAAAAAAAAAAAAAAAAAAAAAAAAAAAGGGGCAATGTTACTATCCTTATACCACACTTGTGCTTCAAAGTAGCACCATGTTCTTCATATAGAGGGTCTCTTGAGTTATCACTTTTATATACTAGTGGGAATTTTAATTATAGAACTTGGCTTGTATATTCCGATGATGGGCTTCCTCAAATGCCCGAGGTCTTCATGAGCAAGCAAGTTGGATGCACACCCACTTATTTTCCTGTTTGAGCTTTCATACACTTATAGCTCTTAGTGCATCCGTTGCATGGCAATCCCTACTCCTCACATTGACATCAATTGATGGGCATCTCCATAGCCCGTTGATTAGCCGCGTCGATGTGAGAATTTCTCCTTTTTTGTCTTCTCCACACAACCTCCATCATCATATTCTATTCCACCCATAGTGCTATATCCATGGCTTGCGCTCATGTATTGCGTGAAGGTTGAAAATGCTGAAGCGCGTTAAAAAGTATGAACCAATTGCTTGGCTTGTCAACGGGGTTGTGCATGATTTGAATGCTTTGTGTGGTGAAGATGGAGCATAGCCAGACTATATGATTTTGTAGGCATAACTTTCTTTGGCCATGTTATTTTGAAAAGACATGATTGCTTTATTAGTATGCTTGAAGTATTATTGTCTTAATGTCAAATGATAGACTATTGCTTTGAATCACTCGTGTCTTAATATTCATGCCATGATTAGATTATGTGATCAAGATTATGCTAGGTAGCATTCCACATCAAAAATTATCTTTTTATCATTTACCTACTCGAGGACGAGCAGGAATTAAGCTTGGGGATGCTGATACGTCTCCGTCGTATCTATAACTTTTGATTGTTCTATTCTACAACTTTCATATACTTTTGGCAACTTTTTATACTATTTTTGGGACTAACATATTGATCCGATTGCCGATGCAGTTCTGTTTGTTACATGTTTTTGTTTAGCAGAAAATCCATATCAAGCGAAGTCCAAGCGGGATAAAAACTGATGGAATTTTTTTAGAATATTTGTGATTTTTGGGAAGAAGAATCAGCGTGATCGATGTGCGAGGGGCCACGAGGCAGGCGCTCCCGAGGGGTCGGCGCGCCTGGACCTCGTGGACACCCGTAAGGCTGTTGGAGCCCTTCTTTCACGCAAGAAAGCTAATTTCGGATAGAGATCGTGTCCAAAATTCAGCCCAATCAGATTACAGATCTCTGTTATAAAAAAGCAGTGAAAGGCCGGATCTGAGGCGAGAAGCAGAGAGAGCAGAGGCAGATCCAATCTCGGAGGGCTCTCGCCCTCCCATGCCATGGAGGCCAAGGACTAGAGGGGAAACCCCTCTCCCATCTAAGGAGGAGGTCAAGGAAGAAGAAGAAGAAGGGGGGCTCTCCCCTCTCTTCCGGTGGCACTAGAACACCGCCGTGGCCATCATCATCATCACCGCAATCTTCACTAACACCTCCGCCATCTTCACCAACATCTCCATCACCTTCCCCCACTACAAAAAAAAGACACATCCGTGACATTTTGGGCCGAACGAAATTTTTTACGTCATCGTGTGACACTTCTATGGCGATAATTGGGACAAAACCGGTATCATCATAGATGTGGTGGGCTCCTACTTCTATGCCAAAAATCATGACGAGAAAATGGGCTTTTCGTCACAGGCGGGCGAGACGCAGCTGCATGACATTCTTTGGGCGTTCATGGCGGAAAAAACCGTGGTAGAAGCGAGGGAGGAAAATTTCGAGGAGTTTCGATTCACGATGGGAGGTCGGGGCTGAAGCGATCGCGTTTCTCTCGTCGTCGCATGTGTGTGTGAGGCGTTGGCTCTAAGCGAACCCGGCGATTACCTTTGCGAGCTCTGGCGTTCTTGAACCCGGCGATCGATCGATGGTGATGGCGAACTGATGGGCGATTCGCCGTTCTTGCTGCTAAGCGAAGCCGATCGATGCTGCTTACGGGATGAGCAGTGAGTGTTGCGGGGGAGGGAGGTGTTGGATGAGCGATGGCGGTGGCGTTGCCTCTGGATGAGCAGGAACCCGTGGTGCGGAGGGCTGGATGAGCGATGAGCGGTGGAGGGTGGCCATGGAAGGGTGGCCGTGGAGGGTTGTTGAGCAGGGCCCGTGGTGTGGAGGGCTGGATGAGCAGTGAGCGGTGGAGGGGTGCCCGTGTGGAGGGTGGATGAGCGATGGCGGTGTAGTAGCGCGGTGGAGGCTTGATGAATAGGAGCCCGTGGAGGTGGAGGAGGTCGGCGGTAGCCCGTGGAGGTGGAGGAGGTCGGCGGTGGAGATGAACAATATCCGTGGAGTCCGTTTTGCGATCGCCACACCCCTTCCCCGTTTGACCGTGGCGCTCCAACTCAAGTCCGTTTAAGTCCGTTTTGCGGTACACCACACCCTCCCGATCAACGGGACCCCGTTTGACCGTAGGAAGTGCATTTCCTCTGTTTTCGCGATGCGCGGGCCCCTCCGATCAACGGGACCCGTTTGAGCGTGGCGGTCGAACACAAGGCCGTTTCCTCTGTTGTGCGGTACACAGGCCTCGTTTCCATCGCTGTTCCGTCCAAGCCCTCCCGATGAACACGACCACGCATTACGTTCCGACCCAGCGGTTGGCTCCCTTGAACACGGCAGCGGCGTTGTTTCTCCGTTCGACCCAGCCATGTGCGTATGCGCGATAGGCGTTAGAGACCCTGCCCGTATGTATATGCGTGGCGTATTTTCTTTCTTGCACCCTCGCGCTATGCGTGCGTGTACATGCTACGTGCGGCGCCTCTACTACGACACATGCGCGCCTCTACATCCACCGGTATATATATGCGTACCGTTCGCGACCAGAATGACAACGCTACGTGCGCCCGACCGGTGGGTCTGGTATCACGCACTTCCTTGCGTGCGAAGATGTAACTGGTGGGTCCCAGCGATGATCGGCGAATCGTTTGGTTTTTGCGGGCGCACTTCCTTGTGTGCGAAGATGTAGCTGGTGGGTCCTAGCGATCGAGGCGAATCGTTTTTTGCGGACGCACTTCCTTGCATGCGAAGGTGTAGCTGGTGGGTCCCGATGGTCGAGAAACATTTTTTCGCGAAATATGGTGGCCCATCGGTGGGTCTCCGCTGTCGGTGGAGGAATAATTATTTTGCGGCGTAATAAGGAGGCACTTCCTTGCTGCGGTCGTGGACCCGGTATCGGCCTCTCCATGTACAGATCCACGTCCGATGGAAGCCGTTCCTTGACCACGTTGACCACGCCCGCGCCGAGAGCACCAGGCGGTGGGCGGCGAGGCCTAGGAAGGGGCGGCAGAGCCGGGAAGACACGGCGGTGGATGCCCATGCGTGAAAGTCGAGGTTCACTAGTTAAGCTGCGGTGTGAGGCTACCGTCGCGCATGAGAATAACGAGGGTGTAGGTGAGTAGAGGATGGCACGGCCAGCGGTGGGAGTAGTAGAGGCGGTGAGGCCTCGCGCGCACCGCAGCCGACCCCACGGGAGGTAGGAGCACGAGGCACGATCGGCGCTGGTTTGGTAATTTGGAGCAAGAATACCGGAGGTTGAAGAAGCACTACGACCGTTGGATGGACATCGTCAGTCCTTTGGAGCTAGAATCATGCATATTGACTAAGTTGACAAAGCCCTCCGTCCCGTCAACTTAGTAGGCCCTAAGTCAGCCTGCCACTATCTTGGTTCCCAGCTAACGGGGAGTATTCATTTTTTGTGTGTAATAAGGAGGCACTTCCTTGCGTGCGAAGATATAGCTGGTGGGTCCGAGCTGTCGGTGGCGGTAATGTTTTTTAAGCTAAATCTGAGGCCCTTTTCGGTGGGTCCCGATGTCGGTGGGCGAATCATTATTTTGCGGCGTAATAAGGAGGCATTTCCTTGCGTGCGGCCGTGGAACCAGCTGTCGGCCTCTCCACGTACCTCCACCGGATGCATATCGGTCATTGAAGACTCAGCAGTTGTTTCCCGCGAAGAAATCTGTTGAGCGAGGTTCTTGGTTAAATCTGCCGTCGCGGATTATAACAGCAGGTGTGGGTGAGTAGAGGATGCTAGGCCAGCGATGGGAATGCGGTGGGGCCGTGAGGCTCTTGGCAACCTGACCGGCCTTGTGAGGAGGAGGAAGCGAGCAGTCCGCCGGCGCTTGTTTGGCGGCTAGAGCAGGAAGAGCGAGAGATTGAAGAAGCACGACGGCCGTTGGATGGACATCAACCGTCACTGCTGTCGTCAACCTTTTTAGGAAAGCCTCAAATCTGTGGAAAACAGCATACAACCCATCTGCCATTATTTCTAATAATTTACAGCCCATTTGCTAATTCTTAAGGTTTTTTGGAGCCCATATTCTTTTTGTTAGCATTACAGCCCATATTGTGGCCACGGTTAAAAATTATCTGAAATTTTGCATATTTGGTGCGGTCCGAACTGTTCTTAATCCGAAATTTCGACTCACATTCAAACTGATTTTAAAAATAAATGTATATCAATATAAAATCCAACAAATTCTCCACGCATAAAAATTAATGTAATTTAAAATATTGAAATGAAAAAAAATATTTGAAACTAATTGCTGGTTTGATGTGTTTAAAAAATGTATAGCCCATTTCTCATTACCGATGGGCCATTTTCTCGGCCAGCCGAATGAAAAGCTCTCCTCGTCTTGAAAGATTTGCAGCCCAACAGGCCTGACAAAGCGACTTAATTGGCAAATCACAAAAAACTGGGCTGTGGCCGTGGACCCAGCTGCCAGCCTCTCCACGTACAGTACTCTTCCAATGGAAGTCGTTCCTTGACCACGTTGACCACGCCGCGAGAGAGCACCATGGCGGTGGGCGGCAGCGAGGCCTAGGAAGGGGCGGCGAGCAGGGGAAAACAGCGGTAGTGGAAGCCCGCACTGGAGAATCTCGAGGTTCCTTTGGTTCAGCTGCGGTGTGAGGCTGCCGTCGCCCGCAGAGGCCTGGCAGCGGTGGGAATAGTAAAGGCGGTGAGGCCTCCATGGCCTGACCTGACCCGGCCACGGAGGGCAGGAGCAAGAAGACCAGAGGTTGAAGAAGCACTACGGCCGTTGGATGGACATCATCTGGTCCTTTGGAGGTAGAATCGTTCATATTGACTAAGTTGACAAAGCCCTTGGCCCCATCAACTTAGTAGGCCCTAAGACAGCCTCCCACCAAGGTGGGTCCTAGCTAGCTGGGGAGTATTCATTTTTGTGCGTAATAAGGAGGCACTTCCGGTGGGTCAGTGACAATGAGGAGCGTTTTTTCGCGAAATCGGTGGCCCGTCTGGTGGGTCCCAGCGATCGGGAAGCGATTTATTTCGCAAAATATTGGTGGCCCGTCCGGTGGGTCCCGCTGTCGGTGGAGGAATAATTATTTTCAGCGTAATAAGGAGGCACTTCCTTGCGGCTGCCGTGGACCCGGTGTCGGCCTCTCCACGTATAGCACTCTTCCGATGGAAGTCGATCGTTGAGCACATTGACCACGCCGCTCGAGAGCACCACGGCGGTGGGCGGCGGCGAGCCTAGGAAGGGGCGATCGCGGGCAGACCACGGAGGCAGGAGCATGCGATAGCACAGCCCGCCACGGGAGGCGAGGAAGAAGCGTAACACGACCGGCGCTGCTTTGGTAGTGGAGCAAGAAGACGAGAGGTTGAAGAAGCCGTATGGCCGTTGGATGGACATCATCACGGTCCTTTGGAGTATTGACTAAGTTGACAAAGCCCTCCATCCCGTCAACTTAGTAGGCCCTAAGTCAGCCCAACAATATGGTGGGTCCCATCTAGCGAGGGGTATTCATTTTTTGGGCGTAATAAGGAGGCACTTCCTTGCGGGCGAAGATATAGCTGGTGGGTCCGACACTGTCGGTGAGGGAATGTTTTTTAAGTGAAATCTGAGAGGCCCTTCCTGTGGGTCCTAGCTGTCATGTGGAGGAATCATTATTTTGCGCGTAATAAGGAGGCATTTCCTTGCGTGCGGCAGTGGACCCAACTGTCAGCCTCTCCACGTACAATCCACTTCCGATGGATGTCGTTCATTGACCACGTTGACCAGGTCGTGCCGAGAGCACCAGGGGGGTTGACGATGGCGAGGCCTAGGAAGGGAACGACACAGAGCCAGGGAATACTCGGCAGTTGTTTCCCACGCGGAGAATCTGAGGTTTCTTGGTTAAATGCGCCATCGCGGAGAATAACAGCAGGTGTGGGTGAGTAGAGGATGGCTAGGCCAGCGATGGGAATGCGGTGGGGCCATGAGGCTGCTTGGCGGCAACATAGCCCGGCAGCGGGAGGAGGAAGCGAGCAGTCCGCTTGGCGCTTGTTTGGCCATTTGGAGCATGAAGAGCGAGATTGAAGAAGCACGATGGCCATTGGATGGATATCCAACGATCCTTTGCTCTCGTGTGTTGACTAAGTTGACGAGGCGTTGCGTGTCGTCAAGCTTTTTTTATGAAAGCATACGCGTCAACCTGTAGTAGGCGCACAAGTCAGCCTCAAATCTGTGGAAAACAGCATACAACCCATCTGCCATTATTTCTAATAATGTACAACCCATTTGCTAATTCTTAAGATTTGTTTTGGAGCCCATCTTCTTTTTGTTAGCATTACACCCCATATTGTGGCCACGATTAAAAAGTATATGAAATTTTGCATATTTCGGTGCAGTCAACAGTTTTTAATCCAGAAATATCGATTCACATTCAAACTATTTTGATAAATAATTTATATAAATATAAAATCAAAATAATTGTCCACGCATAAAAATCTATGGAATTTAAGATCTTGTAATGAAAAAAAATGAAACTAATTCCCGGTTTGATGTCTTTTAAAAATGTACATGCCATTTCTGGGCAAACCGAATGAAACTCTCCTCGTCTTGAAACATTTGCAGCCCAGCAGGGCCGATAAAGCAAGTAGGCCCTATTTGGGTATTTCTTTAAAAAAAATAGAAGTGGGCTAGCCATTTTCAGCAAGAAAAAAACAAAACTGGGCTCATGATGTGGTAAACATAAATAAAACCCTGGCTAGACGGGCCACAGCCCCGTTGTTACCCTGATTCGTCGCTAAAACTGGTATAAATAACAATTGCTTGTTCCTCATTGTCTCAAAAAAACTGCTTGTTCCTCAAAAAAAAACTGCGCGACTTCTTTGGGTCCACAGGTGTCGGCCGCTCGTGAGTGTAATTCTCTCGTTTATTGACTCGTTGGCGATGGCGTGAGCCCCGGATGTCCAACCATTAGGAGGAACTATATTTTTGGGCTTGTACTATAGAGGCACTTGGTTGCGTCTTGCCATGGCTGGTGGGTCCCTCTGTCATCCTCTCCACGTACAGTCATCTCCTTGTTCCTCTCGGTTGTTGTGATGTTGACAACGCAAGAGGAGGCACACCGCTGCTGGCCGAGCAAACCAAGGCCGCAAAGGCGGAGGCGACGGCGAGGCCTCGGGCGGAGCGAAGCAGGAGCCGTTGAAGATCGCCCGGTCGATCGCGGCGGAGAATCTGAGGTTGGTGGTGGGGGTGGTGGGGGCTAGTCACTTGGCTTATGTAATGCAGTGAGCTCAAGCAGCGGCGTGGTGATGTTATTTCCTTTGGTTGTGATTTGTTACAATATTTCACTCTAAATTAAGCGAATGGCAAGCCATTTGCCTTGTTTCAAAGAAAAATAGACGATCACAGCCGAGTTGAAAGGGCGAGGACATCTAACTCCATCTTACAAACTGTACAAAAGCACGAGGGTTGATTGTTCATCAGGTTTACAAAAAACCCAGATTGAAAAGGGCGACAACATCTAACTCCAGCACTTTGTTTTGGCGAGTCACGGTCAAATGGATCGGTCAGGTCCATAGAATGAACATCTGGATCGTAAAATTTCTTGGATTATGACCACAATATGTTGTAAATAGAAGCCCGACACGTTGAAGCTCTTTTGCCCACTGAAACTCCTTTTTCTCTTGACATACCCATCCATCAAAACCATGCTTTTGATAAACTTAAGCACGATGGACAATAGTAACCTCGCATTCAGCGGGAAGAATGTGACAAATCTTGTGTTTGCGGTTGGCTACATATCGTTCTAGCGTTATTGTCTTCAATCGAATCTCATGAGAAGTGAGAAAATCCCGATGCTTACGAATCCACCGATTGGTTATAACTTTCTTACCCGTCATGTTGCCTAAATAGTCATGAAAATTGAAAAGCAGTTAAGGTCTAAAGAAGAGTGTCGAAGAGCAACAGCTGAGCAGTTAATTCTAGTACACTATATGCGGGCTTCAATATGCGTGAAATTACCACCTTTATATACAACTTCTCCGGACATGGAAAGCATTGCAGCAAGCCAATAATCTTGTTCAGATCAAAACTATTCATTTGGATATATAAGATCTTGTGAGAATCCAGCACCATTGATAGGCCATCCATGGAGAAACTCTTCATTGTGCATAGAACATAATATTAGTACAAAATGTGTACTCCAAGGCGATATATAAATTATCTTGAAATTTAAAATGCAGCATATGGTTACAAGTGTAGATGATAATATAAAGTACGAAGAAGCTGTGGAGCCAAACACCATATTGAAATGAGCACAGAGATCATGTATTACACCCAAGGTCTCCGGTTTAGTAGCGAGAGAGGGCGGTTATTTACAGCGGTGAATAACTAGAATCAAGGATCAACCTTTGAAGTGAAGGGCATCTTGGATGATGAGCTACCTTCCGTCAAAAGAAATTCCAATTCTTACAAGGTTAGGCGACTTTATTTGGAGACAACCGATTCTAACTGAAAACAAGCACCAAGCACTCCAGTAGCAGGGCAAGCTGGAGTGGATGATCTTTGTGCAATGAGGCCTCCGATATCTGAACCCGCACAAGTGAAAGTTTCTTGAGAAATGGGAGTGAAGGTTTAGTACCAGATTATGCGGAAGGTAGCACATCGCAAAGGTGGCGGTGTGGAGAGAGGAGGAAAACCGTGAGATGGACATCGGTCTTTGAGGGCACAAGTTCATGGCGTTACGTATGTGGTATGTGATTTCGGGAATAGTAGAACTCAAGCAGCTGTAGTTACGTGAATTGAGGATTTCAGCCAGGCGTCCACCGTGCGGGGCATGGTATGCTTGCTCGAGTAGCATGGCGGGATCTGAGAGGCTTTGAGCGGAGCCTGGTGGGAGGAGATGATGGCTCTGGGGATTTCAAAATCATTGAAGAGAGATAGGCGGCGACGATCGAGATTAAGAGACGCACGGGCGCCATAGAGGCGCCACGAATTGAGAGGGCTTGGGTGCGGCAGCAATCCTTGGTGGGGAGAAGCGAGATGATCTCCCCAAGGATGGAATCCGGGAGATCGCTGATCACGGTCCACCGAGATTCTCTGAGTTCCTAGGATCCGGTGGGGGCGGGATCGCCGCTTCTCCCAGCTGCTGCGGGTGCGGGATCTACAGCATCGCCCGTGGCGAGAGCCTCATCTTCTTAGCTGGGGTCATCCAACTCCATTTTCCTCGAGGCGTCGCGTTGCGCTCACGGTTTAGCAGAGAATGTGAATGGCGAGCCTAGTTGTAGTGCGAGCGAGGAAGAAGGGGAGGTGGGGGTTTTCTGTAGGAGTGAGCAAGAAGGGGAGCTGGGGTTTTCTGTAGGAGTGAGGTGAGGAATTTGGGGAGTGCAGATGGAGCAAGCTGGCGTGAGGTGGGTGGGGCGAGGAGGAAGAAGAGCACCCATGTTTTTTGTGGGGGGGGGGCGGTGTCTTTGGGTGTGGGTGGCGCCTTTTGAATTGATTTTACTATTTACTAGTGTGGATTGGCTGTTTTGTCTTGGGCCTAGAGAAACAATTACTACTAGTGCAGTGGAGACACTCTCTGACTACCAGAAAAACAATTACTACTAGTGCAGGGGAGACACTCTACAACTTGGCTCCTCCTAGGTCATTGAAGCGTCTCCCTCTCTGAATGCCGTTATACTTTTGCCGCCAACATGTGGGCCATGCAGCGGGCCCAAATGCTATCCACCAAATTAGCGAGGCGGTATCACGGCGGAGAGTCACCTCGGTCGTGGCCTTGGCGATGTGAGCCGTCGTATCACAAAACCCCACCTCCCATGATCTAAGTTTGCCAGACGAAGCAACCATCATTTCACTCCTCGCTGAATCCCTTCTCCCTCACCGTCTTCAAGAAAAGCAACTTTTCGCATCTGCCTTTGTTCTTCTCTCCCAGCGAAGGGAAGGTAAGCGGATCCATGATGTTGGTATATTTTCGTTCAAAAAAAAGAACTTTTGCAAAGCGATAACCGATCCTCACTCTCTTTTTGTTTCATTGTCATTGCGATTGTGTTTTCCTTTGGTGATCTCCTAGTTTTCGTCAGTTTCATGATGGACCAAGGAGAACCAGGCAAAGATCTGCCGATATTGGAGCAGAGGCGGAGGCTGATCCCCTCGAGATAGAGAGCTCCAAGAAGATGGAGCCAGCCACCGAGCCGACCCCATATCGCTCACGGCCACTCTTGAGATGGTCAATGCCCGTTTGAGGTTAGAGCCCCGTGGCACTGCAGAGCAGTTTACCCCCTTCGAGGATGTGTCCCCCATTGAGCTGCCCAAGGTGATTTCCTTCTTTGCCGATCTCGATTGTGGTTTTCATCTAAGTATGTGGTGATTTTTTAGAAAAGGAAGTATGTGGTGATTAATAATGCAAAATTTTATTAGCCCGATGCCATGCTATACATAGTGGTTTAAATAACTTGTGGTTCTTATCTTTGAAAAGTAATTCAGAATTTGTTTTGTTTCAATTAGAGCCCAGTGCGAGACAAGGATTGTGTGGTTGTGCATGTCACTTCGCTATGAGTGAGACGACCTGAATATACATACGGGAAAACATAGTTCTTAGGCTGTTGGATCACGGAAGCCATTTGCGGTTATACCAATGAAGAGTTGTATTCCAGCCCATTTGTTGTCGGCGTGTTGTTGAGTGTCTTGAAGCACAAGAAGTTCAAAGCTACTCCTTCGTTTGTGAGGCATCTTTGTTCTTGTCAAGCTTACGCGGGAAGATGGCGTGGCATGCCTCCACAAACAAGTTTATCGATGGCAAGGCCACAAGGTTGTCTTCATGAAGGTTCACACGATTGAGCTGCTGCGGGGCGTCCTCGATGATGTTCATGGCAAGGTCCGTCTTGTGTCCAGCCCAAATTAGATCGAGGCATGAAATAGTTGCCCCAGCTAGTGTTTAATAGTAGTTTGGATTGTGTCTAATTATCCGAACCTTGCCTGTTATCGACCCCTCTGGGGCTAGTGCTCTGTTTGAATCCGTCTATGGGAACTGCTGCTACTTTTGTGTGCCCATGAATTATGTGAGAACCATCGTAATTGTTGCCGAAACAGATGCACCCTCACTAGTTTTTTCATGAATATGGCATGGTAAGACATAAGTTGTCATGGTTTATCATACGAGCAGTGTGTGTTTTGATGAAATAGAGCACTCGTTCGAGAACCGTGTGCATACGTATACATAAGTACTTGTAAACACTGTTGGTGCTACCCCACTTGTAAGCAGTTGTGCAAAACACGGCACATTGGCTCAGCTCGCTTCAACACTAGGCTATCGACCAGCTAACAATCAACAATCTGCATCGACATATAAGCAACTACTATGTATCTTATTACGATGGTTCATGCAGTTAATTGAGGCCACAATGTAATAGATTCCAAGCGTTCTACGCTACTCCAGCGCTCATGTGGAACACTCACAATTAAACTTCGTCTTCATAAAAATCTTGAAAAGCATAAGTTAAGCAATTTTATACATCTCAATGATTCATAGAACATAACAAACATGTACTAGTTCACAGCAAAAGACAAAGTTGTGAGAAGGTTTACAAATCAGGAAAAAACAAGCAAGGCTTCTCGAGCAAAGGGCCTCCCGCGAGGCTTAAATTTCTGGAGTTCACTCTGGTTTTTCTTGTTGCCACCATTCAGGGTTAGGTTCTCTCATTCGAATAACCAGTTATAATTGTGGTCTCAATTTGGAATGCTGAACTGAACCATGCGATTATCTTGACCAGCTGAAATGCTTGTGCATTCCACTAAATTTAAGCACCGCTATTTGCAGAAATAAGCAGACCACAATGCCTCTTCTCCGCGCACCTGTCCAAAAACCACCGTGCAGCCGTGCCGGCTAGTCCTCGGTCCATGGATGAACTGGTAGAAAGTGCATTCGGACTAGGATGCAGTTTTTTCGCTCGTCCTGCCTTTGCAATCAGGAAGTAAAAGCGTCGAATCAACTTCTTTTAGATTGCGTTGGTCATTCTACCTTAGTTACTACCAATGTTGGGATACCTTGAAGGCGGGAGGTTAGGCGATGGCAGCGAGGATAGCCATCTCATTTTGTGATTGTACTAAAACCGAGGTGTGTGCTTTTGATTGCGCGGATAGAAGCGATCTGAGAGCAGACACCCGAAGCGATATGGATCGAGACATCCCTGTTTGCGCAAATACTAAATCGGTTATTTAAGCAGTGACACATATTACTACTTTCCCCGTTTCCTCTTAGAACCAAGTCCTAGATTCATGCTACAACCTTCCCACTTTCTTCCCTATTTGAACCAACGCTTTGAGTTCCTTGTATGAACTAGATTTACTTATAATAATAGTAGAAGTCTCGTGGCTTTGTAACAGCGAGACGGAGTAGAAAAGGATCCACGAAGGGGAAGAGCTGGGCGATAGAGCAAGGCAGGTTTGAAGGAATATATACCTAAGGGTCGTCGACATGTGGCAAAGCGGCGTCGGGAGGCGCATCTTGGCCACAATACATGAGGAGGAAGAAGGGTCGGAGGCCCTCCCGAGGCAGCTCTCTCGGAGATAATGGCACGGGCAGCCATTGGTCTCCTCCTCGCCCATGACGACAGCGTGAATGATGCACCTACACCCCTGCCCGGTCGAGGTTGTCGGCGGATTTGTGACCAACCGTGAGCTGAGAGAGAGAGTGTGGCCACCTATGTCTTGCTTAGATCTGGAGAGCATGAGAGAGTGCGAGAGGAACCCTAGTAAAGCAAGCGCTAAGGCTCCTGCTTTTATATATAGAGGAGTGATTTTGTTGTACGGCTTAAAAAATGCGCTCCCTCGTGTACCATGAGTGGGTGTGAGAGAACTAGTGCGTCGTGCACGCTTCTCTTCGTGTGAGTACAATATATACTATGCCCAAAGAGCGTTACGCGCAAGAGTAATAGTATAAGTGTGTGGCGTGTGAGCTAAAATAAAATGTGTGCGTCGTCTTTTGTTTTTAGAAGTTACGAGGTAGGGTGTGAAGAGCACATATGTGCGTGGCGTCTACCTGAGATAGAGGATGGGTGCGGCGTGCGAGTCTCGAGAGGACTCGGGAGAGTCGTGACTCGTGAGGTGCGTGTGCGTGAGAGAGAGGGGGCGCGTATCAATGCAATGCATGTGTACGTAAACCATTATCCGACAAGCGTTAGCCACAAGCCTTTTCCGACGAACGCCGTAAGAACCGTTAGATCGGCATCCGGCGGTGTCAGTTTTCCATGTCATTTAAAGAACAACCACTCCTCCTACACAAATCTTCCACGTGAGTGTTAGCAACTGCTATATGCTCCCTCCGTTCGAAATGCAGTGCATATAGCTTTATTGAAAATTAGAACCTCACAAACTTTTACGAGTTTTCGTGTACCAAATTGCACATGTAGAATACCTGTATATATCATTTCATTCATCTTGATAGGTAACTATAAAGATGGGTGAGAGTCTACAAAGAAAGACCATCGTATGACCCGCAGCAATTTCAACCATCCTTTAGTGTCGAGGAATATCATAGGAACTCTATATGATATGATTTTTATAGGATTTTTCCTTTAGATCCAATTGGTTCATAGGAATAGATTCATACACTCTACATTTCAAAGGAAATAAACATGATATCATTTCTATAACTTTAGAGCCACTTGGTTCATATGAATGGATTCCTATACTCCCTTAATTTCAAAGGAAAATAAAAATTAGCGTATATTCAATAGAAAAGTTCCTATGATATGAACCAAATTACATCTCTTTACTAATCCCTCCTCATAGGAATTGAGATACATGTCATCTCTAGATTCAATAGAAAAGTTCCTATGATGTGAACCAAATGACATCTCTTTTCCAATCCCTACTCATAGGAATTGAGATGCTCCATGTCATCTCTTTCCTACAACTTCCACGTATGCATCTTCTATTCCTAAATAGATAGTACAACCCACTAGTAGCTTTTTCCAAAACATGCAACTATGGCACAAGAACTATATAGTGTGCCAATAACTTTGAAAGATGGTCATTTGGATGAAGCTAACCTTGATGCGAGAGATGGGAAAATCCGAGCACTCTTGGCCGTTGGATATCATCAACATTACACCAGATCTGCCACATGTACAATTTAGAAGACTCCATGGTTGAACTTAAGCATAATGCACAAACCTCAAAACACAAGCACTTCTCCTTTGTTCTAGAATCTTACGTATCATAATTGATTATTTTTTCTAAATGAATTGCCATTATTTGTTTTTTACTTTATGATTTACAATGCACAACCCCATGAATCTTAACATTTTATAAAACTAATTGATTTTGAATGAGATGAACTATAAGAACTAAATGAACATCTACATCATGCATATATGACTCAAAGCTTTACATGCTATAGTGTGTATTTATTCATAATTTGGTTTGAAATCTCATGCGTTGAATACATGTGTACCTTACTAGTTTTGAGTAGAGTAGCAAATTTCACATGACCCGGGTATATCAAAATCAGAGGCCCATGCATCATTGCCTTCGGTCGAACCTCGTCCACAATTTTTTGTCGTGCTATATCTCCTTGGTCCCCGAACCCAAAATGCTGCCTCGTTCCCGTAAAACCAAGCGGCCCACACATATTTAAAGGCGTCGACTCGAACCCGTTTACTCTGACGTGGCCCCTTGCGCCGTAGTACTCCTACAAACCCTACCGCCGCACTCATCATCGGTTTTCTTCAAGAGGGCGAGGAGAAGCCGATTTGTAGTGGGCGCTTTCAAAAAAGGATCTGTAGTGGAGACCCCTACCTAGGGTGCCCTAGGTAGCTGCCATACGCATCATTGTTTTCTATTTTCTTTATGCTCTTGCGCTAGAGTGAAATGATGGTTGCTTCGTCCGTCCGACTTAATGCGGGAAAGGTGGGGCTTTGTGATTTGACCCTCATCGCTCATTTTCTACTAGTGCGGCGCTTCGACCGGGGTGCCTCCAATTCCAACCGCTGCTCGAACTGTAATTTGGTGCATCATACGTGGAACAAGGCGGTGGATGGGCCACATGTCGCCAAAGGGGTCTGTTAAGTGTGTCGCCATTTCTGTGCGGACTGACCTGCTTGAGTTGCTACGCCAACACGACAGGAGCAGCCTACCACTTGGTTTTGCTCCTTGGTGAATCCGACTATATTGATCTAAAAGATCGTGCTGAACTACCCTCTCCGTCTCGGTTTTTATTTGTAGGAGTCTCGGTTTATAGGGCCTGCGTAGTTCTAGGTCATCCATTTGACTAACTAAATATGAGTTACTATGTCACAAAAAGTATATCATTGGATTCTTATTGGTTGATATGTGAAGAAACAAGAAGCGAGGTAGAAGTTAATGCACGCGCCTTAGTATTGTGGGATTATTTGGTTTTAAGTAAGATGAGTGCGTTTGGTTGCAAGGGTGGTCATTAATGGGTTGGGATCGTTCGGAAAATAGACATGTTTGGTTATAAATCACATGAATGGTTCGAGTCAAAAAAGAGAATATGCCTTGAAGATCTTTGAACCATTCCACCCAACCAAATCGGCGAATCAAATGGCCACCCTTTGCATGCATGACTATGTGAGCATGGTGGTGGTCCGTCTTAAATAATTAGCTCATCTCTTATATTCAGCCAAACACATGAATTGAATGGTTCAATCCCAAAATTGAATGGTCCCAATCCATTCATCGATACCTTCAACCAAGCGCATCCGGCGGAGGGAGTAGTTGTATTTAAAAGTCGGCGGGGCTTTTGCTGCGTGGTAGGCGGGGCGTTCCGCCTAGTCGGTTCGATAGAGGCGAGAAGAGCGAGGGAGTAGGCTGCTGCAAGCGTGGGGCTGTGTGATTTGACATGAGTCTTCTTTGGACAGGTGGGGCCCGTGATTTGACTTGCCATTATCATTTTAATTGCGGCCTTCGACCGCGTGAGTCTCGATTCTGACCACATCCATCTGGTGCCTCTCCCAATGCTCCACCATGTAGTAGTAGAGGCTGGCTCTTGCATGAGAGCCCACTTATCCACTTTTCCTTGCCTCTCTTTCCTCCACATATGCAAAAATGCCATGTAAAGCGCACTATTGTACTTACTTGCTCCTACAGGTGCTTAAGCTTGTCACATAGGCATAAAGTCTGATGTGGCAAGTTAACCAAGAAGAGAGAGACTAGTTTGGTGACCCAAGGAAGAAACGGTGCTAAGCGCGTGTACCTAGGTGAAGAGACAATTTTGAGTCTATAGCTAATTAAATGAAGCAAACTTAGCAACACCATTTCATTGGAAGAGGTCACTCCTTGGCAAATGCAATAAATACTAGTACTACCTGTGTCCCACTATATAAGGACGTTTTTGACACTACACTAGCTAGTGTCAAAAATGCTCATATATTATGGGACGGAGAATCTGAAAGAAAAGATAGAGAGGAGTAAAAAAATACACTTATAGCCAACCTTATAGCCAACCTTGTTGTAGTATGAGTGACTAAGTGATGACTATGTATGACATGCCAACATCGGATAGCCTAACACACCGTGTTAAATCTCAAGAAGCGCGACCACTTGGCGATCTGACGACAGTCGTGGTAAGCGCGACCATGATCTGAGCTCTTGGCAGCCTTGGATCTGAATCAAGCGGTGGCATGCTAAGTTGCTGAAAATTTTAAGAATAACCCTCCAGGATAGGATATTCACCCCTAGGTCTAGAATCACGCCATGCAACCGTTCGATCTCAAATCCAAGGGCTCTCGGAAGTCCGTATCATGGGAGAACGGAAAGCCACTACCCTACCGTTCGCGCGGCTGGCAGTTCGCTCCTACTCTTTCCGCATGTCCTTTAATACTCGGCGGTTCGCTCCTAGTCGTCCGTCCATTCACATCACGGCAGTTCCACTAATCCTAACCCTCCTCCCAAATCAATGGCGTCCCAAATCTCCCCGATCGGCGGTGAGTACAAGGTTAGAACCATCACGGTGATGAGTTCGGCGTCATCTACACCGTACTTCGCGACGGTGAAAGGATGCCTTTCTCGCTTGGGCGCATGTTCAAAAACTCACATGATGAATGGGTGCTGGGCTAGATGTTGAGTACAACACAGTCGTGGGACAAGAGAAGGATCTAAGGGCGAAGAGAGAAAGAAGCCGCCGTGATCGGTTTGCATACATAACGTTTGCTTGGTCTACCACATATGCCATGCCGGCGTTGAGTGCGAGATTTTAAGAACTTCCTCGAGGACAAAACAGTCAAATTCGTTCTTGTAGACTTTAAGAGCGACAAAGAAGTCCTGCGTCGGATAGGCCTCGTTGTAGGCAACCCCTTCGACCTCGGAAGAATCGGTGGTGCCCTCTCGTCGACCCTCAATGCTGACCTGGCGAGAGCCATGGTTCATCCCGTACCATAAGCTGGAGAAACCTCATTACCGTTTCATCGTCATGCATGGCAGCGGAATGTACTAGATATAGACCACATCCACTCGCTCAATGGATGGCTACCTTTGTTTCAATATCTACAAGGGTTGGATGAAGAGCAACAACCAAGTTGGCGGTTCAAGCAAGAAGTATCGACCAAGAGGAAGAGGACAAGGGCGAAGTCGAGGGCGTGGGCGAGGACTCGAGTAAGGTGGCGATGTCGTTGCTCATGGCGGTTCTAAACTTCTAATGCAGTGTCTACGGATTAGTTGCATAGTTTAATTTCAGGTGTGCTTAGTTTAATTTGAGGGTGTGTTGTCTTGAGCCCCAGCAGAACTATGTTATGTTTCTTCTCGTTACTTTAACTCTTGGTATGTACATACTAGTACTAGTATTTCTTTAATAGAATTTAGCACCCCAATTAAGCATGTACTAGCTTTTTTAATAGTACTATATGCATAATTTGGCGATGAGCGCTCTCTCTATGTACCACCTTTTTTTAAAATTTCAGTTTTTGCTCCATGGCGCAATCCATCGATAGTGGAGTACTGCTGTACAAAAGTATACACTTTTAAAAGGCTAGCGTACTGTTCATCACACACACACACACACACACACACACACACACATATATATATATATAAACCTAGAACGACGTGCATGCCATGTAGTAAACCGATCCGGAGGAAGTATAGTAAAAATGAGGTGATTTTACCCAGCGATCGGCAGGGGAGCATGGCCTGTCATGCGGTCCCACGTGTCATGATGTACCAAGGCGATCGTGTGTCCCTCTTGAGGCGAAGCAATACTAGTCGTGGTTTGAGATGATGTCGAACGAAGTGTGAAATAATGGTTGCTTCATCCGTGCAGGAAGGTGCGGCATTGTGATTTGGCGTCTCATTGCTCATTACTAACACTAGGCGTCTGAGTGGGGTCGTCCCCCTGCTGTTCTGCTTTGTTATTTGGTGCTTGACACGTCGACCGGTTGCTATATGTCCCACATGTCGGTGACAGGAAGTACAAAATTCATGAAAGGGCGTCGGCGGAGGTATACTACAGAATTCATGAAAGGGCGACTTAGTTTTGGAAAAATCTGTTTTTACAGATGCGTACCCACTAGGGTTTATAGGGCTCATCTAAAAACATTCGTTTTCCATTTGATAAGTCTCAATTCTAGTACTATACTAGTAGTAGTACCATTACATGTTGGATTTGAGTGCGTTAGATCACCCGGCATAGCGATGTCAAGAGAAACTAACCAATGCATGTACAAGTTCATGGAAATTTAGTGGTCATTCATGCATTCGTTCTAATTAATGCCTCGGTAAACATAACTTCTTGAGAAAAAGCAGTGTCTTGTGCAAACTACGAAATTAATTCGACCACTCACCGTCTACCTTGGTTGGAGAGATTTTGAAATTGAGCCATAAAGCTGGAAAGGAGGAGTAGTAACTTTTGTCTCGATTACTATTTGTGGCCTTGTATAGATGCAAAATGTATTTTTTATAGTGGCCTTTTATAAGTAAATAGAGGAGTACTAACCAAAGTGCGTAGTAGGGACGAGAGTAAGCGGAGGTGTAGTAAAATTTTCTCCTCGTGCTCACGAGCCACTGCTGCGTGGGCGAGGGAGCGAGGCGTAAAGGCGTCTGAGTGGTACTCGGCTTCACCTCATCCTGCGAGCCACCGCGCTGTGGGCGCGGAGATCTGGCGTACTAAGCAAGTTTCTCCTCGTTCTGCGAGTTGTGGGACACATCAAAAGTACTCCGGTGTATAGAGCCTTGCCTCTAAGGTAGGCCCCACATGGTTTGCCTCTTTTTTAATTTAACATAACGCGTCAAGTGCAATTTGTTTGTTCACCCATGGTAGGCGATCCTCCCTCCACCAATTGGACAACGATTACGTGCCAAATTACCACGTGGGCTGCCTTTTAAATCTGAAATAGGCTCCACCGTGTACCCAGCGGGTGTGGTTGGGAAAGAGGCAGAATACGTGCGCCGTGCGTGCATCTCTTCTCTTCGTGCCGTCCCCCACCTACGTGGGTGTGTGTGAGAGAGATACAAACCTAGACATAATCGCCGTCCATCCCCATGCCTCTGCCCAGTCCGACCACCAGTCACCACCACGGCACCGCCCCTCCTCCTCACCTTATCTCTCATATTTCTCCCTCCATTTTTATATACAAGGGCCACTATCAAAATTACAATTTGCAGATATACAAGGCCACTAACACTAATCGATGCAATATTAATGGTGTTTGCCTCGTGGTACTAGCAAAGGAGGACATTAATTATCCCTTGCATGCATGCGGGAGTTTGTAAAAATGCATCTTGATGTTCCGTGCAATGCACGGGCATCTTACTAGTCCATGAAAACAACACATGGCAAAATTCCACGGCGAGCGAGGATTTGAAT
Source organism: Aegilops longissima (assembly GCA_021605205.1). Lineage (NCBI taxonomy): Eukaryota > Viridiplantae > Streptophyta > Magnoliopsida > Poales > Poaceae > Aegilops > Aegilops longissima. The sequence continues at coordinate 66,913 of JAHIAM010002622.1, forward strand.
CTGTTGGGAGGGCTGTTTGGATCTTGCCGGGGTAGCCAAAATATTGGCGACCCTTTTGTCCACGGTGCCTTTGCCACCGATGAATGAGAGCAGCTCGGGTGCTCATGCTGTCATGCATCCTCCAGTAGCATACGTTGGAGCGAGCTCGCACGAGCTGTGTTTTTGTCCCTAGCGCTGCCCGAGCCGCCTTGAGACCGACCGGCGACCCGCAAATTCGCCATCCAACCATAGCCGCACACATTATGACAGCAACTCAACCAACGGACGAAATTCACGCAAACACGTAGAAAAACTGATACTCATTCACGCAACCACGAAGTATTTCATATAAACAACGGAAATCATATAAAATACGGATTTTCACACAAACATGGCGGTTTCATTACATTCAAATGAACTACGCGGTGCTAGTTCTGGACAGGACATGTATATAATACATGGCCTAAATGGTCGCCCGCCGATCGATTTGTGTTCCTCATGTCCAGCAGCCCGATCACCGGACTGCCGGGAGCCCCGGAGGTATATGCTTTAGCGCAAAGATGGCTCGCTTCCCCACTGCCCAACTGATATCATTGGCTGGTGCCGAAGATGATGGTGGCCGGCACCGGTTCAAGTTCATCACCGGCCACTACATCGCCATGGCCGGCACCGGCTCGAGTTCATCCTAACATTGACCTCTTCCGTGGAGCCCACGCGGTGTCGATGAAGGTCCTCGCAACAAAAGGATCCGGCAAGACACCTGCTATATGCGCGGCGTCGCCTCGCGGTGGCCTTCATGGGACCCAGCGGCGGCGGCCTCCGTGTTCTACTTCTCCTCGATGATGGCGGCGGACGGGCGCTGGCCACCGACTTCGTCGCTCTCCGCGCACCGGCTTCATCGCTGCTTGCATGGCGCGATCGCCCGGCATGGGAGTCTCGGCCACGAGCAGGAGAGCGGTATGGCGGCGGCATGGGCGGCAACAACGGCGCCCGTCGCGCTCCTCGTCGAGCTGGCTGAAGCGGCGAGTTGCTGAACCAGCGCCCGGCTTGGGGTGGCAAGCAGCTCCGTCGGGCGAGGAGGAGGTGGTTCAGCGAGCTGCATAGCTTCGCATTCGGCGAGCTACCCAGCCAGCTTGGATCGGAATAACTACTCTTCGTAAGCCATTGTAGAGTGGACAAAATGGTGGAGGAGATAGGGGGCGGCGGAGGTGTGCGATTCTTGGCGGCGTTTGGCCTCGTTTAAATAGGAGATTAAATAGATGGCGGGACGGGAGGAGCTCGGCCGGCGTTGCGTTTAACGCCGGCGGTCATGAGCGGACGTGTGTCGAGTGGGATTCTCGGCTTCCACAGGCGGGTTTCATGGGCGTTTGAATGCGCCGCAGAGGCGTGTTCAGCCGGCGTGCGCGAGTGGCGCCCTCGACTCGACCTAGGACACGCGCCATTCTTCCAGCGGCGTGTGGGCTCTTTGGGTGCATGGCCTGCATGTCGGTGACCGCGAGCAGCACACAGCAGAGGAACCTTTGGTGGGCGAGGCGGTCGAGCGGGCATTTCATAAACCAATGATTGTTCATTGAGTGTGGCGTCATCTTTTTCATGTAGTTAAGCGTGTTTCTTGCATCATGTGCTGTGTGCATGCAGGCGTCACGAGTGTTGCGTGCGTGCAAGGTGCGTTTCGATGTTGCATGCATGGGGTGCGTCACGTGCAAGGGTGCGTTTGATGTTGCATGCATGGAGTGCGTGCGTGCGTGTGTTCGTGAGTGCATGTATGCGTGTCGGTGTTGCGCCGGCATGCATGCGTGTGTGCGTTATGTATGCGTGTCGGTGTTGCGCCTACATGCGTGTGTGTCTTGCGTGCGTGCATGTATGCGTGCGGGGTGAGGCTACGTCGGTCGGTGACTTTTTCATCTCTGGTCATTAGATTTTCCAGCCGTTGGATCACGAAATCAAGGGCCTCGGTTTATCATCAAACTCCACCCCCGAGCCGCCAACCACCACCGGCGAACCGCGCCCCCGCCGCCCGGCGGCCCGCCCTCCCGAAAACCTCCCCACCGCCGGTCCGCGCGCGCAGCCGAGAGAGTGGGCCAGCATATATGATCTTGAGATTTTCTGAAGTCACCATAGGTGCCTCGTGGTCGAGTGGAACATCTCCTCCCACTGAATGTACATCGCGGAAAATACTGAAATTAACACAAGATAAATCGGCGCGGGACTTTAACCTTGGTGGGCTCGAGAAACCACTGTCCTCTTACCATCCAACCACATGTTGGTTAGCACGACAAAATATATGTGGTGAGCGTGATGAGCTTATTCGAAGTCCGGTGACCATATCGTGCTTCGCTTCAAATACAATGACCGTAAGTGTAAATCAACAAAATCTGAACACGCATCAAATGCAAAGTCCGTCGGTGTCATCAACAAAATATGGAGGCGTATCGTGAGCTAGATACCGTTGTACTATCGTATATGCTTATTTTATTAGTGGCTGATTGCGTGTGTGGTGTGGTGGGCACATCATTTCTAGTTGTGGTGGGTCAACATGAAGACTCATGGGTTGGTTCCATCCTGCGCCACATATAGGTTGGACGAGGGCGTGTTATCTGGAGACCCATGTGGAGGACTCGGCGTACAACACGAAGCTACAGTCATGGAGGACTCTATCCCCAGTGATAAGCCGACTATATATGATTTGTAACCCTAGGCCCTTAGTATGTTATACAAGCTTGGGGCTAGTTAAATCGATAGTATATATACACACACGCACAATGCCTAGTATTCACGTGTACTTTGTACACACCTAACACTAATATACTGATACCGGGGTAGGCTCTTTCTTCAACTTCAAGGGTCCGATCCGAACTAGGGTAAAACTTTGCCTCGTATTACCATCCAGCCTAACAGCCGAGGATGACATATGATGAAATCATATCTGCCAACTACTATTAGAGAGGTGTGTCGGGGGCAATGTGTGCGAGAGGGCCTAAAGATAATGTGCGTCACGGGGAGACACGTAGGCACATATATGTGCATATAGAGGGCTAGTAGAGACCGTGCATGTGTATATATGCATGTGAGAGAAATAGTGTTTTCCAACTGAGATTAGTGAAAAGAGTGGTACATAGTAGTCGAGAAAGAGATAGATAAACAAAGAGAGCATGTCGTGAGACACCCGACACCTGGAGAGATTGTGAGCATGTGTGAAAGAGAAATGCCGATGCATATAAAGTGTGTGCACTTATCGTTAGATAGAGATATCTACGTGTAAAAAGCGGTTCTCGCATTAAATTAAAATATAAATGGCATTATTATTTTGGATGAGATCATGAATTCTGCAAAATTGCGTATGGATGAAAATCGGTCTATCAGACACACATACTCTATTAAATTCTAGCATGTGCATGTGTTTATTTCATATTATCGATCCATAGAGTGAGGCGGTTTGAAATACAGGCAATGGATGCTTTTGCAATTCATATATAAACATTAATTAGTGCACTCCATGTTGTTAGTGTGAAGCACTTTATACATTTGTCACTTGCATGGATACATTCAAATTGCTAGCTACGAAATAAAATACATGTTGAATTCAACATAAAGGGGTTTGAAGATTGAATTCATAGGAAGTGCATTCATCTATTTGAACCGAGATAATGGCATTTGTAAATCAGATGTAAAGGGGCATCAATCTTTGTTGTGAGTTTGAACATGGTATATATATTCATCGCATATCTAACTTTTTTGCAACCAAGGAGATTATACGGAACCATGCATGAACTGAGGTAAGTTGCATATTTTTAATATATACTCGTGTACAATGTATATTAAAATGTACCCCTCCATTCCAAAATAATCGTAGCTTTAGGATTTTCAAGAGTAAAGATTTGTGAAGTTTGACAAATCCTGAAAGTTCAATTCAAGAGAACCGAAAGCGTTAATGTACGCTCCCAAATATTGAGCAAGCGCCAAATAGGCCTCTGGTCACCCGAAACTTGAGACTAATGTTTTGGTGGTAGGAAATTACTGTCTGACTCGGCCCGTGTAGCCTATCGGCCCGATGTCCAAAGGTCTAAACAGGGGTAGGTTTGTAACTTCACCAAGGCCTTGTCTCAACCGCCTCGAGAAGCATTCATCGCCGTGGCGCCTAAACACCATGCGCTCGGCGAAATCTATCCATACATTTGGGACACGACATGACTGTCCTACCCCAACCCATAATATGTCCGAAATTTTAGATGGGGGCAAAGTTTGTAACTTTCCCCAAATTTCAAACAAAGCGTCTCAAACCGAAACATTGTTCCCCTTAGTTCCCCGCCCACCTCCTCCGTTTCCCCATTCATACTCCGTGGCGCAGCGCCCTCTCCACCAGCCATGAAACCCCAACCTCCTCGTCCTCCACCCCATAGCGGCCAATCCACGCTGCCCTCCTCCATCACGCGGGCGGTACCCAGCGTCGTCGTCCAGCATAACCCGCAACATAGCGCCCTCAAGGACTTAGCAGGTGAAGCCGGCAGAGCTGCCTCCACGACGCCGGCGCCGGCGTGCGCCGTGCAGAACCACTCCGACCACGCCGTCCTGCGCCTCCTTTGCTGCGGCTCCACTATCGCATGTCGTCCACCGCAGCGGAGCTGTTCCCTTCGCCGTCGTTCACCGCCTCGGATCTGCTTCCCGCTGCCGACAGGCGGCCACCGCACCACACTCAACAACTTGGCCATGGGTTCGTCCAAGGCTGCACCGTCCTCCACAACTTCGGTTTCGGCGAACAACAAGATCGTCGGAAAAAGCGAAGGAGGACACAACCTTGCCAGCGAGAAGAGGTACTCCTCTTCCCTTATTCGTGCAAATCTTACGTCTCCGCTCACACCGTATTCATCCCACGAAAGAAACTAGTTGGCGCTTCTTCTGCATCTTCTTCGTGATACTAAATGCACAAGGTTTCCTCCTTTTACTATTTCACCTTTGCTAGAGGTCGGTAGCCGCTTTGGATTTCAATTCAGGGTCGGTCGAACCGCAATTAAAGAAGCACCACCCGCTTAGGCGCGGAGCACCTAGTCCGCTGTTCCCGGGAAGTGGAGCATCGGTGTCTATCATAGGGGTGTGGGCGCAGGAGCTGCTGCGCCCGATCTGGAGGTCGGCGGGGCTTGAATGGATGGCGGGCGGTGCCAAGCAGGCGGTGCGGTGGTCGAGGAGAGGCGCAGGTGGGGAGAATCTTGGGCGGTGGTCGTTGGCGTTCGAGGAAGATCGTCAACCTTGGTGGCTGGAGGTAGATGAAGGCGATCCCCGTTCTTTGTACATCGGACGGTGCAAAAAAATGGACTGACCTATTTGCTTTCGATCATTGTTATTTTCATAGAATCCTGTAGTAATTGAGTGTGCCATGCATGTTGTAGAGCTATCATATGTCTCCGTCATTTATTTCTCACCGACCTGCTATCTGCTACCTTTACCTGTACTAATTGTGCACACACTTCACCCATACTCACACTATTGTTTTTTATGCATGGGTATTTCAGACTTTGCGGTGTTGATGAATGCGAGAAAAGAAAAGGCGAAATCGCTCGATGTAATTGAAGATAAGCGATAAGCGTTTCAACGCTCTAATGGCTGCGATGTCGTGATTGGAGACGATAAAAGTAGCTCTGCAGTTGATGATCTCAATTGCCACACACAACCATCCAGTGCTTGCTTTAACCCGCGCTGTCAAATGTGGTTGCATGTTGCATATGGTGTCTAGCTTGTATTGCTTCCAATTTGGTTAAATTGCATCTGCTTACTTTATACATTATACCTTTGATAATGACATGCCTTCCTGTTTTTGATACATACTACATATGTCTATTAACCATGTTAGTACATCAAACTAATGCTCTTTTGTATCCCTCGTCAATCACTTATGATGAGACAGTCACCGGGTGGAGTTCTTGTGAGGCGCCCTACTCGTTTAAAGAGTGCGGTGTCATCCTCCCACATGATTCTCAAGAAACAACAAGGCTAAATGAAGATAGTCAACGTAGCTCTCTAGTTGATCACGCAATTCCCCACACCACCATCGCGGTGCTTGCTCTTACTTGGCGGTGTGATATGTGGTTGCATGTTGCATATGGTGTCTACCTTGTAATGCTTCTAATTAGGGTAAATTGCATCTGCTTAGTTAACACATTATACTGTGAATATGACATGCCTTCCTGTTTTTGGTACATACTCGTCTTTCTATTAACCATGTTCTTACATCAAACTACTTCTCTTGTGTATCCCTCATCAATGCTCCTAATTTGTTAAATTGCATCTCCTTAGCTTACACATTATACATGTGAATATGACCGCCTTCCTGTTTTTGGTACATACTACATCGCCTATCACACCATGTTCTTACATCAAACTACTGTTCTTGTGTATCCTGCGTCTATCGCTTATGATGAGACAGATCCATGGCGTGGGTTAATATGAGGCATAATACTCTTATAAAGAATGCAATTTCATCCTCTCCACATGATTCTCAAGAAACAGCAAGCCTAAATGAAGATATTGAGCGTTGCTCTGTGCACGAAGACAACACTTCCCTACACCACCATCACAGGTGCTTGCTCCAACCAGCAGTGTGATATGTGGTTGCATGTTGCATCTGATGTCTAGCTTGTAATGCTTCTAATTAGGGTAAATTGCATCTGCTTAGTTTACACACTATACTGTGAATATGACATGCCTTCCTATTTTTGGTACACACTACATCTATGTGTTAACCTTGTTCTTACATGAAACTACCTCTCTTCTGTATCCTGCATCAATTACTTACGATGAGTCACCTTTATTCATTGCATATTGCATATTATTTCTAGCATGTTGCCATGTATTGCTTCTAATTTGGTCAAATACATTTGTTAGGGCACCCTTTTAATTTGGCGGAGTGATATTGGTTTCATCTTTCATATGGTTTCTAGCTTGCATCGATTCTAACAAGTTCAAGCACCTTGTGCTTAGTTTACACTTTATACATCATACATGTCAATATGTCACACCGTCCTATTTTTCATACATATTCCATCCTCCTATCATGCGGCTGCCTTACATGAAAGTAGTGTTAAATCGGTATCATGCATCAATAAGTTCGAAGAGCAAATTTTATTCCTTTTTCTTGTGGGTTTGACTTGACAAGGCAAAATCAAGAAAGAGGAAGGAAAAAATAAGGAAAGCGATGATGGTGGTCCTCTGCTGACAACGTAAGCGAGACATCTGTGCCGATTCTCCTTGTCTTGATAGTGCATTACATGGTCCAAGTCTCCGCTCCCTACTCCACCATCCAAGGTGCTTGCTCTAACTTGGCGATGTGATATCTGGTTGCATGTTGCATATGGTGTCTAGCTCGTATTGCTCCTAATTAGTGTAAAGCTGCATCTGCTTAGCTTACACATGATACATGTGAATATGACACGCTTTCCTGTTTTGGTACATACTATATCTGCCTATCACACCATGTTCTTACATGAAACTACTCTTCTTGTATCTGCATCAGTCACTTATGATGGGACACCTTTAAGTTAGCAGTGTGATATTGGTTTGCATCTTGAATATGATTTCTAGCATGTATTGCTTCTAGTTTGATGAGCATACCTATGGCGAGACAATTTTAACTTGGCGAGTGATATTGATTGCACCTTCCATATGGTGTCTTGCGGTGTTTCTAATTTGTTGAAGTGCCTTACCTTAGTTACCACATCATAGGTGTGAATATGTCAAGCCGTCCATTTTTTCGTACATATTCCATCCTCGTATCATGACTTTGCCTTTCATCGAGTAGTGTTAAATCGGTATCATGCATGAATGAGTTACGAAGAAGCGAATGATATTCCTTTTTCTTGTTGGTATGACCTCACAATGCAAAATCAATAAAGCTGAAGGAAATTGGCAAGGCATTGGATGATGGTGGTCCTTAGAACAAGCTGAAGCGGAGGTTCTCTACATATTCTACTCCGCCATCCTCCCAACAAGATTAGCAAGACAACGCAAGGCTAGGCAGTCAACGTGGCTGTGTAGATGATGAGCACATCTCCCTACTCCACCATCACAGTGCTTGCTCTAACTTGGCACTATTATTGGTTCCATGTTGCGTATGATGTCTAGCTTGTATTGCATCTGCGTAGCTTACAACTTATACCTGCAGCGATCACTTACCCATAAGACACATTTAACTTGGGACTGTGATGTAGGTTGCATCTTGCATTGTCTTCTAGCTTGTCTTGCTTCTAATTTCTTGAAATGGCACTTCTGACGAGACACTTTTTACGATAGAGTGATATTGGTTGCATGTTCATATGGTGCCTAGCTTTCATTTCTTCTAATTTTGTTGAAATGCCTTCCGCTTCTTGTTTTTTCATACATATTCCATCCTCCTATAAATGCGTGTGAATATGAAGCGCTGTCTTTTTGTATATATTCCATCCTCCTGCGCTTGCCTTACATCAAAGTAGTGTTAAATGCATATCATGCATCAACCAGTTATCTGAGCTAATTTTATTCATCTTCTTGTGGTTTTGACTTCATAAGGCAATATCAGAAAATAGGAAGGAAAAGAGTAAGTTAGGGGATGTTGGTGGTACTCCTTTTGCATAAGCAGAGACTCTCTAGATTTTCCACTGCTACGCTAATGAAGTTGAAGTCCCAAGTCTACATGATGAGTTCATCTCCGCACTCCACCATCGCGGTGCTTGCTCTAAGTTGTGATGTGATAATTGGTTTCATGTTGCATATGTTGTCTAGCTTTGTATTTCTTCTATTTTGATTAAATTGCACTGCTGAGTTTATCGTTATACATGTGCATATGACATGGCTTTACGTGTCTAGAATACTTTGCATCTATCTATCATACCATGTTCTTACATCAAAGTACTGCTGTTGTGTATCCGCATCGATAACTCATGATTGGGCGCTTTTAACATGGCAGTTTGATAGTGGTTGCATCTTGCATTGATTTCTCGTTGTCTTGCTTCTAATTTTTGAATTGCCACTTATGACAAGACACTTTTAACTTGGCGAGTAATATTGGTTGCATCTTTCATATGGTGTCTAGCTTGCATTACTTCTATTTTCTTGAAAATCATACCTTAGTTTGCACATCGTAGCTGTGAATATGTCATGTTGTCTGTTTTCTTACATATTCCATCCTCATACGGTTGTCTTACATCAAAGTATTGCTTATGCGTATCATGCATCAATGAGTTACGAAGAGTGATTTTATTCTTTTGTGTTGTGGGTACGACTTGACATGGCAAAGTCAAAAAGAGCAAGGAAAATAATATAGTAGGGAGTGTTGTTACTAAATCGGGTGAAGCGGAAAAGGCTCTGCCGTCGAGATTCTGCTGGTACTTATAGTGCGATAGAAGGTCCAAGTCCACCAGCTAAATCTACAAACACAGTATCACTGCTCCACCAGCTGCAGCATCCGCTTCAAGCTGTACCAGACATCTCAACGATTACTCGTTCGTTTGCTCGAACTGGCGGTTCCCAAGCTGCCTTCACACCTAACACTACTTCCGAAGCCTTTGTTGACACAACAGGACTTGGCAAGATCAGATGAACCTCATGAGCATCAACACCAAGATGGTACTGACCGAGTCAAGTTGCGATTGCATGCTCCTTTATATGTACTCTCACAGTTTGATGTACACTAACACTTTCCATATTCGTTGTTGAACTAGCACCACGGTGCAAGCAGAAACAGACATCAGGGATAATGCTTGTTAGATTAACAAAATCTAAATGAGGAAGAATGGAGATCCATTTTGAGGTAGGTTTAAAAAGGCCACGTGATGCTACAGAGTCAGCCAAGTTAGTATCAGAGGCAGCCGTTGCCGTTAGGTGTCATCGCGTATCCTCCCAGCGTGGATCGATACAGGAATGAGAAAGACAATACCCAGTTTAACACCTTCCTTGACCATTTATCTGTAAGTAATGTTATTCATCGCAATTAGTAATATTGTCTTGCTCTGTCCCATACTTTCTAGCTTCCTTAAGACTCACATTCTTTTTTCAACAGATGAGGTTCAAGTTGGATCCGAAAGATGATGCAACTAAACAAGCATGCACTCATGTTTTTCAGTCTGCTCTGCGATAGTATCGGTACCACCTTAGAAAATCTCACTTTGAAGGCAAGGCTAACAATGAAATCGCCCAAACATCTCCAGTGGAATATATTACAGATGAAGACTTCACAACCCTCGTTAAACACTGGTCTGATCCAAAGTATCAGGTAGGCTATATGTATTTGATCAGACCACATATTGAACTTGTATTTATGTATGTGCCTTACAAGTGTATCTTCTTCTAGGCTAACTGTTTGAAGAACAAAACCAACCGTTCTAAAGTGAAATTCCAACAGACAACAGGATCTCGTAGCTATATTGCACACTGCGAGGCTCTTGTAAATAGCTGCTACTTCCTTCTTTTTTTTGTGCCATATTATCATATCTATATTGACTTGTTCCAAATACAGCGAAAAGCCCATGCGGACCAAAAAGAACCTGAACGGAATGCAGTGCAAATCTTCAAGGATTGCCACACCGGCAAGATGAAGGGCATGAGCACACCAGTTCAAGCCATTGTTGTAAGTCCTTACTCCTCCTGCCTTGAACTGATTGGTGCTGTGATGTGTTCATTTAACTACTTGGTTTGCAGCCAATGTCGATTACTATGTTCACTTTTATACAGTTGTCTTAATGTATCATTTCACCTTACATGGTTTAAAAGAGATGAAGGATATTCTTTTGGTCTTGATCGTAATCTAGTTGTTATGTTCACGTGCTTTACAATGATAAAATAGCATGTTTGTTTTATATCTGTTTGCCCATGATATGAATGATGTCATACTATGTTCATCCTACTTTAAACCATGTCTCTTTATCCTTAGATGTCAATGAATGTGAGGAAATAGACAATCAGATAGGCATGCTACATGGACATATGTTCGAAAGTGATTTTATTATGTAGTTGGCACTACAATACATGCTAATGTATTACAGTAGTTCACCAAAATAAGTTATGTATAAGCGTTTAACCTACTTTGTTTGTTTTGTCTCATTAGTAACTCATCGGTACACTAATCTACAAGTTCAAACTTTAGGAAGCTATGGAACAAATGATTGAACAACCACAACCACACGAAGGTGGCGAGGCTACTACAGGCACAATGTCACCTCTTCTTTGCGGTCGTCGGTATCTCTCCACTAACGATTGCAAAAAGCACCTTCTGCGTAATTACGGTTGGTTGTCAAGGTAACCTCGTCCAAATCGCCCTCTTGAACAAAATCTTCCTGCTAGGCAGTGATATATCTGTGCTCGGACACAAGTCCAATCCCTAATGGGCGTTGTTTGGAAACAAGAATAGTGGTTGAGAAATGCCGTCAAGATATGAATGGTTTTGAAACCGGACTACGGACATTAAACCGTTGTTGAAGAGCAATGGCGGAAAAAAGGTGGAGATCGTGCTACTCCATCAGATTCTCTGACTGAAACATTAGCACTCAGGTCAAATGATCTATGCTTCTATACATCTGATGGTGCTTTTCTCTGGAAGGACTGTAAACTTTATGCCAACAGGCCTTTTGTTGTATAATTGGAATTTATTTTGTTGTGATACAACATTTATGATGCTGCCACAGGCTGTAGTAATTATAGCGCTATTTTTGTATAGTGTAGGTTTATCTTAGTAATGTATTGACGAAAGCTTAGTAGGAGCCCAACATGCCAACATTAAATCGGGCCCATTCAATTGGCTAAAAGCGATTACGGGCGAAATTGGCATGTAGCCCACTAAAAATATCTGGGCTTAAATTAGCATAAGCTTTCAAATTTTTACGGTAGGCTGTGCCCATAGTGGGCCTTTAATGAGCCTAAACATAATTGGGCCCTCGGTAAAAATAGGCCGTTTACAGGTGTAAATATCTCGAGCCCATAAAAACATGGGCCTTTAATAGACCGAAAGTGAGATTGGGCCTGATTGTGCCAATTAACCCTTTGGACTTAGCAGGCGAAATGGTGGCCAATTTACCATGCGGATATTTGTGGGCGAAATTGGATGGGCGTAAATCGCCGACCTAATACACGGGCCTTTAACAGGCGGAACTTGGTCGGGCTAGATTATCGTCATTTTATATGGTCCGTTAATGGGCCCGATATGGACGTTAGGCCACATATGGCCCATGGTTTCGTCCGGCGTTAACGGGCCAAAAATGACAACAGGCGAAAGTGGGCCAAATCTATAGTGGGCCTCTAACGGGCGAATAGCGAACATGGCGAATATGACCCAAATCCTTCATGGTGGTTTATGGGCGAAAGTTTTGATGGCCTGTAAATGGGCCCAAATGAAGCGGACCTTTAACGGGCGGAAATACGGGCCGTAATTCGCCCAATTACTTAGCGGATTGTTAGCGGGCGAAGTGACCATGGGCTGCATTGATGACAAGTTTTGTAACATCCCAAAATTCTAAATTTTGGAATGTTATAATATATAGATAGTTTTGATTGATTGCTTGATTGATTGGTGAAAGTGAGTGAATTGAAACTTTTGAAAGTTAAATGAGAGGGAATAAAGGACTTTCCCAAACTTTCATTTTGCTTTTATGATCTTGAGAATTCAAATTCTTTCATCACAAAAACCACGGAGAGAAGATGACATGACTCCTTCCATTTATTTAAATGACAAGGGGTGCTGAAAATATTTGAATTTCATTTGGAAAATATTTCCAATTCTGAAACTTTATGCAACTCAATGATTTTCACGGCGAAGATAAAATGACTTCTTCAAAACATATGAAATATGAGTTGGGAGTTTCAAAATTAAAATTCAAAATTCTTTTGAATTTATTTTCAATTGGAGTTATTGGAGTTTTATTCAAATTATTTTCTCCAAAAATAAAATATATGGAAAATAGGGTAACATGATTCCCTACATCAGAAAATTGGAGAGAAATTAATTTGAAGTCATTATCGTATTTTTAAAATGATTTTCGATTGGATTTTATTAGGCAGAAGCACTCTTTGCTTTATTTAAATTTGTGTGAATTTTATTTAATGCTATAGAAATGGCCATGTTGTAGGAAAATTTTTCTGAAATTTTGATATATTATATGCCTATATAAAATTTTTATTTGGTTTTATTATTTTTGTTTTGTTGTCTTTGTCTTTAAAAAAAATCCACAGCGCCTTGGGCCAAAGGCCCAAGCCATAGCTCCGCCCGGCCAAGGCCAAGGCCATCCTGCAGCGCCCGCACCAAGGGAGCAGGAGCCGCTCCTTTTCCTTTTCCTAATACTAGTAGGACTCTTTTCCTACTTTCGTTTTTTCAGTATCTATTTCTAGATCTTTTCCTCCTGTTTCCTAATCCTAGTCTATTTCTTGTCCCCTACCCCAAACAAAACCCTCCCTCCCCAATATAAATACCCAAGCACCCCCTCTAACACATCAAATCAACACCTCTCCTCTCCTCTCCTCACCACCACATTGCGCCGTCGCCCCCTCTGCCGCCCCACCCCTGTACCGCCCCCCCAGCGCCCGCCGCCCTCGCCCTTGCCGCCACCCAACGCCGCCGCCCTTGGAGCCCTCGCCTCTTGAGGTACTAGCCCAGCGCCGCGTCACCTCTTCTTTTCTTGGTTCGGTTTTTAAGTAAATCGTTCGATTTCCGTTCAGATTTTTCTAGATCGGTTTTTCGTTTGGTTTTCTTTCGAAACCCTAGATCAGTTTTCTTCACGGTTAGTCCCTGATTTTCAAGCGGCTATAACTTTTTACTCGTTAGTCCAAATCCAGAAACAAACGCCCACTTCTTCGTTCGATCCCTCTATCCAGTAATACAACTCAAACATGTTTTGATAATTTAAAATTTGAATTAGATCAGATTTGAATTCAAACTTCGTTTGATCATAACTTGAGTTTAAGTAACTCCGATTTAGTTGATTCTTTTTGCAAATCGAAGCTCTTGACCTAAACTTTCTGATAAGGCCAAATTCACATAATTTTGGTACTGTTAGAAATTGTTTTATGTTGCAAGAGTTATTTGATTGGTTTTGATGTTTTCAAATTGTTTTCTTCGTTCTTTCCGATCTTTTGGTGATTGCTTATGTGTGGTTACCATTGCTTGATTACGATAGATTGACCAGAGTGTGACGAGTAGAGCTATCAAGAGTTTGAGGCGAATCATCTTCATCAAATTTGCAGGCAAGTAACACTTTGATCATACTTTTCTCATACCCAGTTTTATGCATTAGATCTATCCTCAAACATTGCATTGATTAGGATCTAATTAAATTGTGGGATGGGAAGTAGTTGAGTAGTACCTATTACCTGTTTTACTTATGAAACCTTGGGAGTTACTTCTCGTTTGCTTATTATGCTATGCTATGCTAGTAGGCGTGGATTGGGTTTGAGTGAATATCCATGACGGATGTGAGATTGATAATTAATGGTTTATCTAAGGTGGCAACAAACACACATCTGGGTGGATTGAGGCACTGGTTACTCAGGACTTGCTGTCTAGGCACAGGTTTCAGGACTTGCCTGTATTTCTTCGGACCGCCACCCAGGCTCAAAGGGATCATAAGATAAATCATACTAGTAACTTACGTGTGCAGCGACAAGCCATTATGGGCTCTGGCATAGTTGACTAAGTCGTGCGAAATCTTATAGTGGTGGACTAGCAGATGTAGGGGATGTAGGTGTACCAGTCCACCCATCGTAAGGTGCTAGCGCTTCTGAAAGACCATGTCTCGGTCATCCGTTTCTCAAACACCATGTAGTGCGAGAAACCAAACGGAGGCGATCGAGTCTTGTGGGGAAAAGTGCACAAACCTCTGCAGAGTGTACAAACTAATCATGATTAGCCGTGTCCCCGGTTATGGACAATTTTGAGTATCTAGTACCTGGATATCCTGTTGATCTCATCACGTTACTTAATATAATTTGTTTGGGTTTAATGAGTACTTTTAATTGGGATTGAGGATGCTGTCAACCATTCTCAATGTTCAACAACCACCATGATAGTTAAAAAATTTTATTCCTTTGAAGTAGGGAAAAATTGGCTTTATGCAAAACTATAACCATAGAGCTTTCCACCAGCCATATATGCATGTAGTATAGGCTTATCATTCCATTATTCTCTATGTGTTACATTGCGGCATATTCCATGTGATGGCCCGTTTGAGCTGCAACGTTTCATGTTGCAGACTTTTGAACAACGAGTAAGTGATAC
>JAHIAM010002623.1:0-24184 GCA_021605205.1 Aegilops longissima
AAAATAGGTGAGGTGGTCCCTAAGAAGATCTTCCTCTCGATCGGTGGCTTCATCACCGGTGTGGTGGCTCCTTGAACTTTGCAAACTTAATAACTAGCGTTGGGTAGTATGGCGACCAGACCGAATGGATCAAGTCTACGTGCTCGGTGTCATCCACGGATCGATGTCGCGACACCACCACGATGCTTGAAGGATTTATAGCGGTAGCAATCACACACTTATTACATCGTTGTCCACAAGGAACTTATTACAATAATATGGCTTAAGGCCATCTAATAATAACTGTGGAAGGCTTGGAAGATAAGCGAGTCCATCAACTCCAACGGCATCCTTGAGTATAGAACCACGACCTAACACCTTACTCGTAAATGCGAAAAGTGCTGCAGCGTGAAAGTTGCAGCCCGAAAAGGTCACACATGGAATATCTTGGCAATATAACACATAAGAGCAATGAATGAATAAGCCTACACTACATGCATATATGGCTGGTGGTAAGGCTCTACTGATTTACATTGCATAAAGCTGATTTTTCCCTACATCAAAGGAATAATTTTATTTAACTATCATGGTGGTTGTTAAACATTGAGAATGGTTGACGACATCCTCAATCCCAATTAAAAAGTACTCATCAAAACCCAATAACTTTTATTTAGAAGTAACATGTTGAGATTCACATGATATTCAAATGCAGGATACTCAAAGCGTCCATAAGGGGACACGGCTAATCATGATTAGTTTATACACTCTCAGAGGTTTGCACTTTTCCCCACAAGACTCGATCGCCTCGCTTGGTTCTTCGCTACATGGTGTTTTGAGAAGCGGATGGCCGAGACATAGTCTTTCGAGCGCTAGCACCTTACATAATGGTGAACCGTACCAACCTACATCCCTACATCAGCTAGCCTACCGTAAGAGTTCATGCGACTTAGTCAACTCATGAGCCCATAATTGGCTTGTGGCTGCACACGGAAGTTTCGAGTTTGAAAGATCTCATGATCCCTTAGAGCACAGGTGGCGGTCCAGAAGAAATCTGAGGCAAGTCTGATGGAAACCAGGTGCCTCAATCCACCCGGATGTGTGTTTAGGTTGCCACCTTAGATAAACCATTAATTAACAATCTCACATCATCATGGATATTCACTCACCCAATCCACGTCTACTAGCATAGCATGGCATAACAAGCAAAGCGTAGAAGTAACTCCCAAGGTTTCATAAGTAAAAGCAGTTAATAGGTACTACCTCAATCTACTTCCCAAACCCACAATTTAATTTGATCCTAAACATGCAAGTGTTTGAGGTTTGATCTAATGCAATAAAACTGGGTAATAGAAAAGGTATGATCAAGTGTTACTTGCCTTGCGATGATCCATGAGACCTAGAGATTGAAGTAACAAGCGGCGGCTTTCAGGTGATCTAACAGAGACAAACAACAAGCATACAATAAGTACTCATCTAATGCGAGAAATCTCGAATAAAAGATCTAACCAGAAAGTTCAACTTAAGAACCACAGTTTGCAAAAGATTCGAATCAAAATAAACATCGAAATCGAAACTTCGAGAGAAACGACTCGGTTTAGCAATCTGAAACTAGGTCAAAATTTTACATTAGCAAAACTCTGTGTAAGTAGGGTAGTCGGAGCAGCGGTTTAATTCTGAAACTCGGTAGCGAATCACTGATTCCGATAAGCGGCGAAAATAAAACAGATTTGAAAATCGGATCGAAATCGAATCGAAAAATAACGGATTAATTCCGATTAAAAGAAAACGACGAGCGGATTAAATAGCGGACGTTAGTTATGAGAACTAATCCAACGAACACGTTCATTGAAAGCGAGCGGTTGGTGAGCGTTCGTTAAATAAGAAAACCGAAAAAATAAAACCATCTAGGGTTTTTAAAAAAACGAATATCTTTAAAAAAAACGGATCGGTCTTTAGGGAAAACGGATCGAGCAGGCGAAATGGCGGCTACCTCCGTGAGCCTTGGCCAGTCCGTGAGACTCGAGGCTGGCGAAGTCGGGGTCGGGAGGCGGCGGGGCTCGGGGCTCGGCGTGAGGCGTCCTGGCGTGAGCCAGGCTGGTCGGGAGGGTGGCGGCCAGGTGAGGTGAGGCGGCGGTTTAGGGGGGTGGCGACTTGGGGAGGCGGCGGGGGCGGGTCGGGCGGAGTCCGAGGCGGCGGGGTGTCGTCTTGCCAGGCGCCTGCTGGTGGCGTCTTGTGAGGAGAGGAGGAGGTGGGCAGGTGCTGGTGGCTATTGGTGGGCCTAGCCCAGTAGACAGCGTTTTTTAAAATTTAAACCAAGCAATTAAAAAAAAATATCAAATGAACTCCGATTTTAATAAAATAATTTTCCCGACTCCTAAAAATGAGTCGAACAAAATGAACTTTAAAAGCAGCAAACATGCATATATTTTAAAATGCTCATTTTGCCTAAGCAAAATAAATCTTTCAAAAGCCAAATTTGATTTATTTATAAAATCTTCATTTTTCCTAAATGTTGGGAAAGTCATATTATTCCCTCTCTTAAAATTTGTATAGGAAAAACTTTATGAAGATAATTTAAATAAATCCAAATGATCCTATTTTCAAAATTTGAAATCCCAAATATGAAAATAATGAAACTTCCAACTCTCTCAGGGGTCCTTGAGTTGCGTGAAATTTTCTAGGATCGGAAAAATGAGAAAATATGATATGCATGATGACCTAATGTATAACATTCCAAATTGAAAATTTGGGATGTTACAAACCTCCCTAAGATGAATCTCGCCCTCGAGATTGGGTTAACTAGAAAATAGGTGAGGTGGTCCACGAGCAAAACTTCCTCTCTTTCGGTGGCTTCATCACCTCGGTGTGGTGGCTCCCTTTTGAACTTTGCAAAACTTGATAACCTTGCTGCTTGGGTAACTTCTTGCAGCATAATCGAGAATCTTAACGGTTTTCCTCATGTCAAGTCATCCTTCAACTGAATTGCTTCGGTGGCTTTCTGTCTCTTCTTGGTACCTCTGCTTTATCTCGGGGTGACATTTCTTCAATAGAAACATGGAATACATCATGAACTCTGACAGTCCTTCAGCAATTCCAACTTATCATAACTTCTCCCATGCGTTGCAAAATCTTATATGGTCCAGCAAGCAGGTGCTAACTTTCCTTTCACTCCAAAGCAGCTTAACTCCTCGAGCGGGGATACTCTGAGATATACTCTGTCTCCAACTTCATACTCAATCGCTGCGCTTTGAATCGGCATAGCTCTTACATGCGGACTGGGCTACCTTGAGCTGTCGAATCAACAACCTACATTAGGACTCCTTAATCAAATCTGGTCCAAACAAGCGGCGATCTCGGTTTAGTCCCATGACAACGGTGTCTGCACCTTCTTCCATCTGAGCCTCGAAAGGTGCCATCTTTAAGCTGGTTTGGTAGCTTTGTTGTTGTAGGAAAATTCTGCATCTGACAAATTATCATCGGCTAGATCCATAATCTAGTGCACAAGCTCTCGGCATGTCCTCCAAAATCTGATTGACTCTCTGGTCTGTCCATCGATTACATGGGTGGAAGCTGTCTGAATTCTAATCTGGTTCCCAATGTTTACGTGCAAGCTGGTTCCAAAATTTTGAGGAGTAGCGGGTTCCTCATCGTCGATGCTCCTCGGAACTCCGTGTAACACACAATTCTGGTCATGTATATCTTTGCCAACTTAGCACTGCTATGCAGGTAGTCTTAATTTGGAATGAAATGAGCTACCTTTGTCAAGCGATCGACTATGACCCAAATCGAATCATAATCACTGAGCGAGTCTTTGGCAAACACGTGATGAAATCCATGCCTAAGTTTATCCACTTCCATTCGGGTATCGGCAGCGGTTGTAACAATCCTGCTTGGCTTGATGCTCTGCCTTTACTTTCCGACATACGTACATGGCTGCTACATACTCACTTAATATCCTTCTTCATTCGGTCCCACGAAAATATTCTTCAAATCCAAATACATCTTGGTATTTCTGGGTGAATCGAATAGGGTGAATCATGGGCTTCTTGTAAAATCAACTTCCACGATCTACGGGTCATTGGGCACATAAACACGGTCTTCAAACCATAGGGTATCGTGTTCATCCTCCACGAAATCCTTTAGCTTTTCCTTTTCATTTTCTCCTTTATAGAGCAACTTCCTTATCGCCTTTTGAGCTTCTCGATTTTGTCCATCGATTAATATTTGAATCTCCAATCTGCTACATAGCCTCTCGAACTATTTCCAAACATAGCTCTCGAAGGTCCTCGGCTAACTCATTGGGTATTCCTCCCATCATTAGGGTATTGGCGTGGCTCTTACGGCTCAATAAATGCCTTTCTGACATTAGCCTTTCCGGAATGATAATGCAATCTCATATCATAATCCTTGATAAGTTCTAACCATCTCCTTTATGCGAGATTCAATTCCATTCGTGTGAAGATGTACTTCAAACTCTTGTGATCCGTGTATACTTCACAATGATTTCCAATGAGAAAATGTCTCCATGTCTTTAAAGGCGTGCTGGCGGCTGCTAACTCCAAATCATGAGTGGCATAATTCAACTCATGGGGCTTAAGTTAATAAGTGAAGCATCTGAAACAACTCTTCCTTCCTGCATAAGTCTGGCTCCAAGTCCTCGGCGTGAGCGTGTAATACACCTCATAATCCTTAGTACGATCTGGCAATATCAAAAGCTGGTGAGGTAACCAATCTTTTCTTCAACTCCTGAAAACTTGCCTCCACGGTCCTCAGTCCATATGAATTTGTTTTCCTTCTTCAACAATTCTGTCATAGGCTTTGCAATTCTTGAGAAATTCTCAATGAATCTTGGTAGTATCCTGAGTCCAAGAAACTCGAATCTCTCAAGCAATCGTTGGTGCTTCCCATTTAGTTCTGGTCTCAACTTTTGTAGGGTCAACTGCTATCCCTTCTCCGGATATAACATGTCAGAAATCCAACTTCCTTTAGCCAAAACTCACATTTCTTTGAACTTGGCATACAACTGGTGTTCCCTCGGTTTCTCCAAAACCAATGCAAAATGTTCCTTGTGTTCCTCTTCATTCTTCAAGAAAATCAAAATGTCATCAATGAACACCACGAGCGAACTTATCCAAAACTCCATAAACACTTTGTTCATCATGTTCATGAAAAATAGGCTGGTCGTTAGTCAGTCAAATGACATAACGGTATACTCGTCTGAGTCCATATCTCGTAGTAAATGCGGTCTTGGGTATGTCTTGCTCCGAATCTTCAGCAGATGGTACCACGATGTAAATCGATCTTGAAAACACTTTAGCTCCTTGCAAGCGATCAAGCAGATCATTTATCATAGGTAGTGGGTACTTTTCTTGATTGTTACTTCATTCAATCCGATAATCAACAACCATTCTTAGATCCATCCTTCTTCTCCACCAACAAAGCGGGTGATCCCCAAGGTGATGAACTTGGGCGAATAAAACCTTTATCAATAGTTCCTTAATCGCTTCTTGATTTCCGCCAAATCCTTTCCGGGCATCCCATATGGTAAACCCGATATCGGAGCCTGTTCACAGCAACAACTTCGATCAAAAACTCAATGTCTCTATCCGGTTGGCATTCGACAATTCTTAGGAAATACATCAGGATAATCCTTCACCACGGTACTTCTTCCTGACACCACTCACGATAAGCAATTTACTTGTGCTCCTCCTCGGCTCGTCTGCGTGATACATACTTAATCCTTCTTCCTACGGTGTGGTGAGCAAAATTGATCTTGTGGTACAATCTATGTTTCCTCCATACTTTGATAACCAATCCATTCCTAATATCACATCCAATCCTTGGGATTCCGAACTATTAGGTGCGGGGAAAACATAGTGTCCAATCCTTAGTGGCATTCGATCACACCATTTACTAGCCATGTACTCTGCTCGGGTGAGGTTACTAGCATGGGTGACCTAAGGGCTTGGGTTGGTAAATTGTACTTATCCACAAATCCCTTGATATGTATGAATGCGATGCACCGATGTATCGAAAAGAACAAGCTGCGATAAATGACTTAACCAAAAACTTACCGATTCTGCATCGGGCTGATCTTCAACCTCCTCCACATCAATGTGGTTCACATCCCCTGTTGAAAGGGTTGGGCTTCTTTCGAGCTTCCATTGCCATTTCCATTACGCCTTACGGACGATCATTTGCATAATGCCCAGTCTTGCGGCACTTAAAGCAAGTAATGTGACTCGAGTCTACCTTGGATGGTGTTGGCCGGGTTGAGTGCGATTCTGTCCGTTGCTTCCTCCATTCCGTTCCCATTCTTGGTGCCATTATGGTTGTTGCAATTTCCTCCTCCATGGGTATGCTGAAACTGAATTCCTGTTTTAGGGGTATAACGAGGTTTCTGCTTTGGGCTCGAGTTATACTTCCCTTGTCCATACTTCCGCTGCAGTTCTCAATTCTTTGCTGCTTTCCTTCAATCATGAGGGCTCGGTCCACTAACTCCTGGTAGTTGTTGAAACTTGCTACCATCAGCGGCATCTTGAACTCATCATTCAGTCCTTCTAGAAACTTCTCTGTTTAGCGTCGCATGTAGCGTCATCACAGGGCATAACGTGCTAATTTGCTAAAATCATCCACATCTTGTGTGATCCTTCCTCCTTGGCGTAAGTTGCGAAACTCACGCTTCTTCATAGCCATAGCTCCTGCTTTGAAACATGGGCGAGTCTGAAAAGCTTGCTGGCCAGATCCCATGTGGCGGTGTCTCAGGGTAAGTGGTCATGAAATTCTCCCACCATCTCTGCGGGTCCTTCAAGCTGATGTGCTGCAAACTTCACTCTTTCTCCATCATGCATCCTGCGGTGGTGGCTCCTTCCTATCTTGCGGGCAGGTCATCATGCTACAATTGGCTCGGTGCTCTTTGGAATACACGGCGGATTAGGTCTAAGGAAGCAAGTCGAGATGATCCAGCGGTGGTGGTGGTGGCGGTGGGTTGTTGTTGTTGTTGTTGTTGTTGTACAGTTTCGCACAATGTTTGAATCGAGGTATTCCTGCTCTTGGATCAATTGGGTGATCTCTGCGCGGGAAAAGCGAATCCGGGTCGCGTCTCGGAGGCATCTGAGGTTTAGAAAAGAAGAGAAATGTAAGAATAGAATGAGGTCTAAGGAATCACTACCCAAATGCACATGAGCAAATGCACACAAAATCACTTCATTCAATCAAACAAGGGCTTAGCGATCTAACTATCGCGAAAGTCGTGTACTATAATGTTTACATGGAGGGAAATACTACTAATATGTGGGGACTTCTACTAATTTGAACGGTGGAAGACTCCATGATGTACACTCGACCGTCTTCAAAGTCGGGTTCACTTGGATCCGAATCGGTGTCGTCGATGTTGATGTAGTCGCTTGGGTATTCGACATCTTGGTCTTCATTCTGGCGCCAACTTCTTCTTGAGTTCTTCGATCTAGTACTTAAGATCGTTATTGTGTCTTGCGAAGCTACGATCTCGTCCATATAGTCCTTGCGTGTAGTCTTTAGTTCTCCTTCGGTTCGATGATCCTTCCTTTGTCTTACGCAACTCCAACATGTCGTTGCACATTTGGTTCTCTGGCGTCGAGATGTGCTGATTTAACTCTGGATGAAAGCTGCAATGGATCTATCCTTCTTGGTCTTGCAGCGTCCAGTTGTCATCTCGGCGTCCATAAATCTGGTAGATGGTGTCCTTGAGGTCTTCTTGATAAACTTCTCCAATCGCGTCCCATGGTGATGTGAGCTGCCATGCTCTTTCCCGGACTCAAGTTGGTGCCGAAAACACTATCTATAGGCTTGGTGATTGGGCGAATGTCCTTCTGGAGCGTGGCGTGAATCTTCGGCGCTCCTCTTGAGCGAGTGGCGTTGAAAGTCCGGTGAAGCTTGGTAGTCAATGTTGGTGCTTAGTAACTTCCTTCAAGTGAAATCCAAAGGTGTGCCTTCATCCGGTTGGGTGTACTTGATCTTAGCGTCAAATCATCCTAAAGAGAGTAGAAAAGATGAGGAGTTAGAAAATGGGAAGAGAGTAGTGATCTATGGCTTTAACTTAGTGGTCGTGTCCTCGATCAGCGTGTGCTCGATACCATTCTGTAGCGACCAGACCGAATGGATCAAGTCTCGTGCTCGATGTCATCCTGGATCGATGTCATTTTGATGCCGAAGGATTTATAGCGAGTAGCAATCACACTTATTACCGTTGTCCACAAGGAACTTATTACAATAATATGGCAAGGCCATCTAATAATAACAATGGAAGGCTTGGAAGATAAGCGAGTCCATCAACTCCAGGCATCACTGAGTATAGAACCACGACCTAACACCTTACAAATAAATGCGAAAATGCATAGCGTGAAAGTTGCAGCCAAAAACAGGTCAGCATGGAATATCTGGCAATGTAACACATAAACAATGAATGAATAAGCCTACACTACATGCATATATGGCTGGTGGTAAGGCTCTGATTACATTTGCATAAAGCTGATTTTCCCTACATCAAAGGAATAATTTTATTTAACTATCATGGTGGTTGTTAAACATTGAGAATGGTTGACAGACATCCTCAATCCCAATTAAAAGTACTCATCAAACCCAATAACTTTTATTTAGAAGTAACATGTTGAGATTCACATGATATTCAAGTACGGATACTCAAAGCGTCCATAACAGGGGACACGGCTAATCATGATTAGTTTATACACTCTGCGAGTTTGTGCACTTTTCCCCACAAGACTCGATCGCCTCAACTTGGTTCTACTTTTCATGGTGTTTGAGAAATGGATGGCCAGAGACATAGTCTTTCGAAGCGCTAGCACCTTACATGTGGGTAGACCGTACCAACCTACTTCCCCTACATCAGCTAGCCTACCGTAAGAGTTCATACGACTTAGTCAACTCTGCGAGCCCATAATTGGCTTGTGGCTGCTACGGAAGTTTCAGTTTGAATGATCTCATGATCCCTTAGAGCACAGGTGGCGGTCCGAAGAAATCTGAGGCAAGTCTGATGGAAACGGTGCCTCAATCCACCAGGATGTGTGTTTAGGTTGCCACCTTAGATAAACCATTAATTAACAATCTCACATCATCATGGATATTCACTCACCCAATCCGTCTACTAGCATAGCAGGCATAACAAGCAAGCGTAGAAGTAACTCCCAAGGTTTCATAAGTAAAGCAGGTAATAGGTACTACCTCAATCTACTTCCCAAACCCACAATTTAATTTGATCCTAAACATGCAAGTGTTTGAGGTTTGATCTAATGCAATAAAAGCTGGGTAATAGAAAAGGTATGATCAAGTGTTACTTGCCTTCTTGATGATCCATGAGACCTAGAGATTGAAGTAACAAGCGGCGCTCCGGGTGATCTAAGCAGGACAAACAACAAGCATACAATAAGTACTCATCTAATGCGGGAAATCTCGAATAAAGATCTAACCAGAAAGTTCAACTTAAGAACCTGGTTGCAAAAGATTGAATCAAAATAAACATCGAAAGTCGAAACTTCGAGAAAAACGACTCGGTTTAGCAATCTGAAACTAGGTCAAAATTTTACAGTAGCAAAACTCTGTGTAAAGTGAGGTGGTCGAACGGCGGTTTAGTTCTGAAACTCGAGCGCTTGAATCACTGATTCCGATAAGCGGCGAAAGAAAACAGATTTGAAAATCGGATCGAAATCGAATCGGAAAAATAGCGGATTAATTCCGATTAAAGAAAAGCGACGAGCGGATTAAATAGGACGTTCGATTAGCAGAACTAATCGAACGAACCGTTCATTGAAACGGTTGGTGAGCGATTCGTTAAATAAGAAACCGAAAAAAATAAAAACCATCTAGGGTTTTTTAAAAAAAACGAATATCTTTAAAAAAACGGATCGGTCTTTAGAAAAGGATCGGATCGGGCCAGGGCGAGCTACCTCGGCGGGAAGCCCATGGCGAGTCAGCCGAGGAGCTCAGGCGGCGGGGTCGTGAGGTCAGGGAGAGGCGGCGAGGCGTGAGACTCGGCGTCGGCGAGAGCAGCGAAATCCTGATCAGCGGAGCTCGAGGTCGGGAGGCGAGCGTGAGGGTGAGGTGAGGAGGTAGTGGTGTTGGAGGGGGTGGCGGCTTGGGAGGGCAGCGGAGTCCAGGAGGCGGGGTGGCGTCTTGTGTGAGGCGCCCTGAGCGGCGTCTTGTGTGAGGAAGGAGGGAGGTGGTAGGAATGCTGGTAGGCCCAGGCTGACGAAGGCGGCGTTTTTTAAATTTAAACCAAGCAATTAAAAATATATCAAATGAACTCGATTTTAATAAAAATAATTTTCCCCGACTCCTAAAATGAGTGAACAAAATGAACTTTAAAAGCGGCAAACATATATATATTTTTAAAATGCTCATTTTTGCCTAAGCAAAATAAATCTTTCAAAAGCCAAATTTGATTTATTTATAAAATCTTCATTTTCCTAAATGTTGGGAAAGTCATATTATTCCCTCTCCAAAATTTTGTATAGGAAAAACTTTATGAAGATAATTTAAATAAATCAAATGATCCTATTTTCAAAATTGAGAAATCCCAAATATGAAAATAATGAAACTTCCAACTCTCTAGGGTCCTTGAGTTCGTGAAAATTTTTAGAGGATCGGAAAAATGCGAGAAAATATGATATGCATGATGACCTAATGTATAACATTCCAAATTGAAAATTTGGGATGTTATAGTGACTCGGCTGGCAAACTCGAGAATCCTGACTGGTTTCTCCTCATAGGTCAAATCGTTATTCAAGCTGAATCGCCTCTAGTGGCACAGTATCTCTCAATGGTATATCCGCCATGTCTGCGTGACACTTCTTCAATTTGAAACATGAAACACATTATGAACACCGACAATCCTTGAGGTGGTTCCAACTTACTTAACTTCTTCCATCACGCTCCAAAACTTTGTATGGTCCCACAAAGCGTGGCGCTAATTTTCCTTTAACACCAAAGCGCTTAACTCCTCGAAGCGGAGATACTCGAAGATCTACGTCTCTAGCTTCATATTCTTGTCTCCTTGCGTTTGATGTCGCATAGCTCTTACATCTTGGTGGGCTACCTTGACCACTCATGAATCAACTTTACTTTCCGTTTAACTCCTTAATCAAATCCGGTCCAAACAAGCGGCGGTCTCCAACTTCATCCCACGATGGCGGGGTTACGCACCTTCTTCCGTACAAGGCTTGAAGGTGCCATCTTCAAACTTGTTTGGTAGCTGTTGTTATAAGAAAACTCCACATAGGGCAAGTTGTCATCCCAACTTGATCCATAATCCAAAACACATGCTCTCGGCATATCCTCTAAGATCTGGTTGACTCTCTCTGTTTGTCCATCACATGCGTGGATGAAAAGTTGTGCTAAACTCTAATCTAGTTCCCAAAGTTTAGTTATTTGCTTCCAGAACTTTGAGGTGAATTAGGTTCCTCTATCGTCGATACTCCTCGGAACTCCATGCAAGCATACAATCCTTGTCATGTATATCTTAGCCAATTTAGCCTTTGCTGTGATAGTCTTTCTGGAATGAAATGGCTACCTTCATCAAGCGATCGACTACAACCCAAATGAGTCATTAACTGAGCGGGTCTGGGCAATCCGTGATGAAATCCATACCTAGTTTATCCATTTCCATTCGAATATATGGCAATGGCTATAATAATCCTTTAATACGATGTTACGCTTTCACCTTCGACACATCTCACACCATACTCTGCAATATATTTCTTCACTCTGGTCCACGAAAGTATCCTTCAAATCCAAATACATCTTGGTATTTCGGGGTGGATCGAATCGGCGAATCATGTGCCTCTTGCAAAATCAACTTCGAATCTACGGATCACTTGGTATAAGCGCGGTCCTCAAACCATAGGTATCGTGCTCATCCTCCACGAAATCCCTTTGCTTTTCCCTTGCTCATCTTCCTCCCATAATTGAAGCAACTTCCTTATCATCCTTTGAGCTTCTCGATTTTTTCCATCAAAGTAGATTGAATCTCAATGGCTGCTACATAGCCTCGCGGAACTAATTCCAAACATAGCTCCCGAAATTCCTCGGCTAATTCTTTTGGTAAACCTCCGGTCATTAGAATGTTAACATGGCTGCTTCACGGCTCAGCGATACGCTACTACGTTAGCCTTTTAGGAGTGGTAATGCAATCTCATATCATAATCCTTGATGAGATCCAACCATCTTCTGCGCCTAAGATTTAACTCATACCATGTGAAGATGTACTTCAAACTCTTGTGATCCGTATACACCTCACAATGATTTCCAATGAGGAAATGCCTCCATGTTTTCAAGGCACACTCACTGACTGCTAACTCCAAATCATCGTGGCATAGTTTAATTCGTGAGGTTTCAGCTGTCGTTAAGCATCTGAAACAACTCTTCCCTCCTGCATAAGAACTGCTCCAAGTCCTCGGCGTGAGCGTGTAATAAACCGTAATCCTTGCTTTGATGCATGAGAGATTAATCTGGTGAGGGTAACCAAACACTTTTCAACTCTTGGAAACTAGCCTCACACTCCTCTGGTCCAAATAAACTTGGTATCCTTCTTCAATAATTCTGTCATTGGGCCCATAGCCTCGATCGAAATTCTCAATGAATCTCGGTAGTATCCTGCTTGGTCAAGGAAACTCGGATCTCTCAACTATTGTTGGCGCTTCGATTTGTCACCACTGCAACCTTAGTAGGGTCTCTTGCTATACCTTCTCCGGATATAACATAAGAAATCCAACTTCCTTCAACCAAAACTCACACTTGCTTGAACTTGGCATTACAAGCGAGTGTTCTGAGCTTCTCGGTACCAAGCATAAATGCTCCTATGTTCTTCTTCATTCTTTGAGTAGACCAAGATATCAATCAATGATACCACGACGAACTTATCCAAGAACTCCATAAACACCTTGTTCATCATGTTCATAAAATAGGCTGGGGCTTTAGTCAGTCCAAATGACATAACAATTATACTGCTGTACACCGTACACAGTGGTAAAAGCCGTCTTGGGTATATCCTGCTCCGAATCTTCAAGCGTGGCATCACGATCGCAGTCGATCTTGGAAAATACCTTAGCTCCTTGCAATTGGTCAAACAAGTCATTGATCATCGACAGCGGGTATTTTGTTCTTAATGGTTACTTCATTCAATCCTCGATAATCAACAACCATTCTTAAAGATCCATCCTTCTTCTCCACTAAATCTTTGGTGATCCCCAAAGGCGAAGAACTTGGCGAATAAAACAACTTATCCGATAACTCCTTAATCTGCTTCTTAATTTCCTCCAAATCTTGGGCTGGCATCCATATCGGTCTCTTAGATTATCGGCCCATTGCAGCGAAGTTCAATCAGAAATTCAATGTATCTCTCGCCATCGGTGGCATGCACGGCAACTCTTCCAAACTGCGTTCAGGTAATCCCTTACTGGTACTTCCTCACGCACAACTCCTGTTAAAGGAATTTATGTGCTCTCCTTGGCTCATGTCGTGATACATACTTGATTCTCCTATCCTTACGGGGTGGTAAGCAAAATTGACTTCTTGGCGCAATCTATGTTCCCTCCATGCTTGATAACCAATCCATTCCTAATATCATCAATCCTTGGGATTCCAAAACTAATAGGTCAGAAATACATAGTTTCCAATCCTTAATGGCGATCGATCGCACCATATAATACCTTGGTGAGGTTACTAGCATGGGTGATGTCGGTGTCGTAAAACGGCGGATCTCGGGTAGGGGTCGAGCTGTGCGTCTAGGCGGATGGTAACGGAAACAAGGGACACGATGTTTTACCAGGTTAGGGCCCTCTTGATGGAGTAAAACCTCGTCCTGCTCGATTGATATTGATATTATGGATGTTTACAAGAGTGGATCTACCACGAGATCAAGGAGGCTAAACCTAGAAGCTAGCCTATGGTATGATTGGGGTTGTTGATGTTCTAGTCCCTGGACTAAAGCCATCCGGTTTATATAGACACGGAGGAGAGCTAGGGTTACATAGAGTCGGTTACAATGGTAGGAGATCTACATATCCGTATCGCCAAGCTTGCCTTCCACGCATGAGAAAGTCCCATCCGGACATGGGGAGAAGTCTTCAATCTTGTATCTTCATAGTCTTGGAGTCCGGTCGGTGATGATAGTCCGGCGATGATAGTTCGGTGATGATGGTAGTCGGCTATCCGGACACCCCTAATCCGGACTCCTCTGTAGCCACGAACCAGGCTTCAATGGCGATAAGTCCGTAGCGTATATTGCTTGGCATTGCAAGGCGGGTTCCTCCTCCGAATGATAGAAGATTGTGAACACCAAGATAGTGTCGGCTCGCAAAATAGATTCCACATTCACACAGTAGAGAATAATAATATACACAAGTTCAATCTCTTGACGTTTTACGTGGCATGGCGTCACACCACTACCAAGCCATTACTTGAATTGTTTTTCCTTTACCACCTCGGTACATTTAGCGGCGGTTTCCTGTACGCGTCTTGTCGAAGCGAGATCGTGTTCCCCTTAATCGAGGATTCTCATCAATACGGGACGTGGGTAACCCAACGCCATTGATGGTGGCAGCTTGGGAGATAGCGAGTTTTACCCGGGCTAGTGGGGGCGTAAGACTTACGCCCGCCCATATAAGGGATAAGGATTCACCTTCTCACCTCGCCTTCTTCCTCCTTTGCTTATCCATCTCCGCACTTTTCGAGCTCAGCGCCCAAGTTCGCGCATCTCGTCTCAACCTTCTCCGACCATGTCGGGCGCGGAGGTAAATGGTTGGCCTCCACGTTAAGGAGGAGCACATCGCCAAACTCGCTTGCCGGGATACCTCTCCGTGACATAGCACCGGCTGCCCGACGAGGGCAGCTCATCCCCCCCAGGCCCCATGAGAGGTTGTCTTTCTTCCCCACTTCCTCCATGGACTGGGCTTTCCACTTCACCCCTTTGTCAGGGCTCATGTTCTACTGGCACTGGATTTCCATGATCTGGCGCGAACTTCATCCTCAACATCTCGGCGTTTATAAATGGTGTGCGAAACCTTCCTCTGCATCCAGCCCCACTTGACTTGTGGCTCAAGACCTTCAATGTCAAGCGAAAGGTAGTGAAGGGCACTCAAGCGGAGTCTTGAGGCGCCATGTTGGGCAAGATGCCCAATGTCCTCTTAGTTCGAAGGGCCTTCGTGGAATCCGTCAAGGGGTGGCAATCGGGGTGGTTCTATATCACCGGCAGCGTGACCCTACATGGGCGGCCCCGAGTTGAGATCTGGTATCCCCACGCAGCTCACCTCCACAGAAGAAAGGGCTTGATGTGGGGTAGTTGAAGGAGGCAGCGGGACTCAAGCACGTATCCATAAGTGAAGAAGCTCGGGCTGGTGCGTGGTCCAAGTCATGCTCGTCCGCGGATACTCCCATGCCAAGGCGGGCATTCAATGCATGGAAGTTAGATCCGGAACAGCACGAGCTGGCGGAGCTCTTGACCACGACGTCGACGAGTGCGCTGGAAGGTGCTGTTCAAGAAGCGTCGAAGCCCCGCATCCGGCGAAGATCGCGGTTTTGCTTTCATGGCCGTAAGCCAGAGGTAAGTGATTCTACCCCTTCTGGGACACTTGTTTTCATAGTTTGACTCTATCACGGTTTTAATTTCCCTTTTCCTTTGTGAGGACTGGATGAGGAAGGCGGAGAAGATTACTGTCCGGCTCCTATGCCAGAAAATCCAATAGGCGCTCGTCTAGCGAGGCTGCTGGTTCAACACCATGCGTGGTGCCGGAGAAAAACGAAGGAGGCCACGGGTGCTCGAAAGAGCTCCCGTTTTCAGGTGTCCGGCGACTCGAGCGGACTCCTCCCAGCGAGGAGGAAAGGGACTCTCTCGAGAGGAGGAGAGAGGAAGAGAAGCTTCCCCAGCAGGGGAGGCGAAGGGTCTAGAAGGAAGGACTATTCCCGGACAGCTCCGCCAACATCAACGTTGGCGAGGAAGAATAGCCTTCAAGGGCGGGGCCTCGGCGGATCGTAAGTATCCGGATTCTGAATGATTTATAATTTCTTTTTCTGCGTCACATAGTGTCATTACGATGCCGCATCTGCACGTAGTCCGGACGGTGATGATCTCCCGCTTCATCGGCGGTGTCGTTAGCTCCGTCGGATGTAGACTCCATCCCGACCGCCTCCACCCCTCGCGACACCGAGGGCGGCGAGGTGGGATCCCAGAAAGGACCCATCGGGGAAGCTCGAGAGCGCCGCAAAGGCGTCCTCCGGACTTTCGTCGGACTCCACGCCGGAACCCGCAGTGGTTCGGAGTCAATGGCGGCCGCCTTGAAAGAAGGGCAAGGCCGTGGCGCCGGCGGCTTCCGTCAACGGGCGCCGGGTAATTTGTTGGGGCGCTGCAGACGCTTCCATCGAAGAAGAACACCGCACTATTATGAGTGCGGTGATCGAAAGGTGCAGCTTCGGCAAGGGCTGACTGAAGCTGCTGATAGCCTTCTATCGGGCTTTGAGGTAAGAAGTTAAAAATGCAATGCAATGTGCATAGGCAGTAGCCCCTGATGCTCGGTTCGGTGTTAGGAAAGAAAAGCGGAGTGAGGATCTGAAAAAAGAATATCTCTGAGGTTGCTAAAAATTATGTCAATATGGGTTGCGAGGCTGCGTTCTTGACCTCTGCCGCTTGCTTAGCAGTCGGTGCTTGTAAGCAGGGGCTCGGCAGTCGAGAGCAAGAGCTCGGCGCGCCCGAAGCAGCTCAGGGACAAAGAAGGTGAGTAACACCACTTTGAACTTGTACCTTCTGAGAAAAGGATTTAGGTTGCAACAAAAATAACAAGGATAACATGGGTGTTGCGGGGGCCCTGAGCGAGGTGGCGACCACGAAGGAGGCCGTGTCCGTGGCGAGCATAATCACGGCCCGCAGGCAGGCAAGCGAGAAAACAGAGGCGGGTGGCGGTGGTTCAGCAAGAGCTCGAGGCTCTCATGGAAAAGCATGAGAGTTTGGGCGTGACTCAAAGACTTCGAGTCCGAGCTTGCCTCGTCTCTCAAAGTGTAAAACCGCCAAGGCCGAGGCCCATAAGTCCCTTCGAGGAGATTGAGTTGATGAGGAAGATAGCGGCGGGTAAGGCATTTTTTCATGCAAAGCAAGCATGTGAATGTAAATTCGTGTTACTTACCCGAATTTGGAGCTCTCCGAGGCGTTTGCGGATCTGCCTCAGGCGTGTGCGATCCGCCGCATTCTACCGAGCCGGGAGGGAGCTCAGCGGAGAAGGTCTTACGGTCTCGATATCTTGAGGCCGGCCATCAGTGCCCCCTAGCGACCAGCTAAAGCAGGTGGTCGAGCTCCACAAGGTGGCCGAGCAGGCCATGAAGGGCCTCATAGTCCGGTGTGGCTGGAGAGGCCATGCACAGGCTTCACTTGACCTCGTCTCGACGGTTGGTGGATCGTGCCCACAGGTGGAGGTTATCAAGCGCTCGCTTTGTATTGAAGGTGCTCGTCGGGCCCTTGCCAGCGCAAGGTGCATTAGGGCAAGCTGGATGGGAGAAGCTAATCAGCGCGCGCCACCGGTGGGCAAGGAACATCGTGCGCCGAAATGTACTATAAGACTGTCTTGAAGGGTGCCCGCAAGATTGCGGATGAGTGCCCGAGGGTGTAATTATTGAGTAAATTCGCAATGTGTTATCATATGCGCTGAAAACTTTGTTCATATCGCTAAGCAATGCTTATTAATTTAAAATATTACCTTCGTGCGGCCGTTTATTAAATCTGAGAGATGGCAAGTCGTTAAACTGGCCCCCATGCCCACAGTCTTTGGGGTGTTGGGATAAACTTGAGCACTCTTGTTCCCATTTTGGGTCCATCTAGGGAGGCGCTCAACACAGCGAACAAGGCAACGGACTTATAGTGCTTGAACACTCTCACTTAGCCATAGAATTCTATAATTTTAAATTTCGGTGAAGCCCCTAGTATTCGGAGGACCGAATGAGGCGCTATCCGCCTTCGTCGGACATAATCGAACTTCGCGAGCGGCGTAGGTCTTTAAGGACCGAAAGGACCTCTCGAACAGCGACCATCTCTCGCCTTATCATGACAGTCAGTTTTAGCTTTCTCCTTTGAGGCGTTAACCCGGCTCAGCGAGTATGTCAATCGATGGTTCTCCAGTGCTACCTTAGCCGATAGAAGCGGGCGTAAGGTGCCAAACATGGGGCAGGCAAAGCCAACTATTGACCCAAGACATGATTGGAGCCGATTCATATAATGCTATAAGTTCGAGTGCCGCACTTGTGAAAGTGTTAGGACTTTATCACACCATAATCACGGAGAACATAAGCCCTGAGTGTATTTGGCCGTACCAAAATGTAACTCCCAAGGTTTCATAAGTAAAGCAGGTAATAGGTACTACCTCAATCTACTTCCCAAACCCACAATTTAATTTGATCCTAAACATGCAAGTGTTTGAGGTTTGATCTAATGCAATAAAACTGGGTAATAGAAAAGGTATGATCAAGTGTTACTTGCCTTGCGATCATGAGACCTAGATTGAAGTAACAAGCGGCGCACTCACGGGTGATCTACTTCGACAAACAAGCATATAAGTACTCATCTAATGCGAAATCTCGAATAAAGATCTAACGAAAGTTCAACTTAAGAACCCTGGTTGCAATTGAATCAAAATAAACATCGAAAGTGCTTCGAGAAAACGACTTCGGTTTAGCAATCTGAAACTAGGTCAAAATTTTACAGTAGCAAAACTCTGTAAGTAGGGTAGTCGGGCGGTTTAATTCTGAAACTCGAGCGCGCTTGATCACGATTAGATAAGCGGCGAGAAATAAAACAGATTTGAAATCGGATCGAAATCGGAAAAATAACGGATTAATTCCGATTAAAAGAAAGCGACGAGCGGATTAAATAGCGACGTTAGTTAAGAACTAATCCGAACACGTTCATTGACGAGCAGTTCGGTGAGCGTTCGTTAAATAAGAAAACGAAAAAATAAAAACCATCTAGGTTTTTAAACGAATATCTTTAAAAAAAACAAAACCCGGCGGATGGGTCTTTGGGAAAACCCGGATCTCGGAGCGGAGGCCAGGCTGGCTACCTCGTGAGCCATGGTCAGTGGGGCTCAGTAGTGAGGCCAGGGTCGGGAATGGTAGTGGGGAGCTCCGTGATCCAGCAATGGCTGTGGCGGAGGCTGGTGAGGAGTAGGTGGTGGAGAGCGTGGTCAAAATTAGCCTTTAGCGTTTTTTAATTTAAACCAAGCAGATTAAAAAAATATCAAATGAACTCGATTTAATAAAATAATTTTCGACTCCTAAAAGGTGAACAAAATGAACAGCAAACATGCATATATTTTAAAATGCTCATTTTGCCTAAGCAAAATAAATCTTTCAAAAGCCAAATTTGATTTATTTATAAAATCTTCATTTTCCTAAATGTTGGGAAAGTCATATTATTCCCTCTCCAAAATTTTATAGGAAAAACTTTATGAAGATAATTTAAATAAATCCAAATGATCCTATTTTCAAAATTTGAAATCCCAAATATGAAAATAATGAAACTTCAACTCTCTCAGGGTCCTTGAGTTGCGTGAAATTTTTAGAGATCGGAAAATCGAGAAAATATGATATGCATGATGACCTAATGTATAACATTCCAAATTGAAAATTTGGGATGTTACAAACCTCCATAAGATGAATCTCCCTCGAGATTAGGTTATAGAAAATAGGTGAGGTGGTCCTTAAGCAAAACTTCCTCTCTTCCCGGTGGCTTCATCCTCGGTGTGGTGGCTCCTTTGAACTTTGCAAAACTTGATAACCTTCTGCGGGTAACTCTCTGTGGCATAATCGAGAATCTTAACGGTTTTCCTCATATGTCAGTCATCCTTCAATGAATTTCTTCGGTGGCACTCTGTCTCTTAATTCTTGCTATCTCGGGTGACATTTCTTCAAGTAGAAACATGGAATACATCATGAACTCCGCAGTCCTTCAGCAATTCCAACTTATCATAACTTCTCCCATGCGTTGCAAAATCTTATATGGTCCAGCAAGCAGGTGCTAACTTTCCTTTCACTCCAAGCAGCTTAACTCCTCGGCGGGGATACTGAGATATACTCTGTCTCCAACTTCATACTCAATCGCTGCGCTTTGAATCGGCATAGCTCTTCATGCAATTTGGGCTAGGCTGTCTCGAATCAACAACCTACATTCAGACTCCTTAATCAAATCTGGTCCAAACAATGGCGATCTCGGTTTAGTCCCATGACAAGTGTCTGCACCTTCTTCCATCTGAGCCTCGAAAGGTGCCATCTTTAAGCTGGTTTGGTAGCTGTTGTTGTGGAAAATTCTACATCAGACATTATCATCAGCTAGATCCATAATCTAGTGCACAAGCTCTCGGCATGTCCTCCAAAATCTGATTGACTCTCGATGCATCCATCGATGCATGGGTGGAAAGCTGTCTTGAATTCTAGTCTGGTTCCCAATGTTTAGTGCAAGCGGTTCCAAAATTTTGAGTAATGGGTTCCTCTGCGTCTGATGCTCCTGAAACTCCGTGTAAACACACAATTCTGGTC
The DNA here is from genome assembly GCA_021605205.1 of Aegilops longissima. NCBI lineage: Eukaryota > Viridiplantae > Streptophyta > Magnoliopsida > Poales > Poaceae > Aegilops > Aegilops longissima. The sequence goes on from JAHIAM010002623.1 coordinate 20,542, forward strand.
ATGTATATCTTTTCCAACTTAGCCTTGCTATAGGTAGTCTTAATTTGGAATGAAATGAGCTACCTTTGTCAAGCGATCGACTATGACCAAATCGAGTCATATCCTGAGCGAGTCTTTGGAACACATGATGAAATCCATGCCTAGTTTATCCACTTCCATTCGGGTATCGGCATGGTTGTAACAAACCTCTTGGCTTACTCTGCCTTTACTTTCGACATAAATACGTAAACTGCTACATACTCCATAATATCCTTCTTCATTCGGTCCACGGAAAATATTCTTCAAATCCAAATACATCTTGGTATTTCTGGGTGAATCGAATAGGGTGAATCATGGGCTTCTTGTAAAATCAACTTCACGATCTACGGGTCATTGGGCACATAAACACGGTCTTCAAACCATAGGGTATCATCCATCCACGAAATCCTTTAGCTTTTCCTTTGCCCATTTCTCCTTTATAGAGGCTTCCTTATCACGCCTTTTGGAGCTTACGATTTTGTCCATCGATTGTTGAATCTCCAATCTTTGCTACATAGCCTCTCGAACTATTTCCAAACATAGCTCGAAGGTCCTCGGCTAACTCATTGGGTATTCCTCCCATCATTAGGGTATTGACGTGGCTCTTACGGCTCAATCAAATGCCTACGACATTAGCCTTTCGGAATGATAATGCAATCTCATATCATAATCCTTGATAAGTTCTAACCATCTCCTTTATGCGAGATTCAATTCCTTACGTGAAAGATGTACTTCAAACTCTTGTGATCCGTGTATACTTCACAATGATTTCCAATGAGAAAATGTCTCCATGTCTTTAAAGGCGTGCACAACGTTGCTAACTCCAAATCATAGGTATAATTCAACTCATGGGGCTTAAGTTGTCGTGAAGCATCTGAAACAACTCTTCCTTCCTGCATAATGCGGCTCCAAGTCCTCGGCGTGAGCGTCATAATACACCTCATAATCCTTAGTACGATGCAGCAATATCAAAACTGGTGAGGTAACCAATCTTTTCTTCAACTCCTGAAAACTTGCCTCCGGTCCTCAGTCCATATGAATTTGTTTTCCTTCTTCAACAATTCTGTCATGGCTTTGCAATTCTTGAGAAATTCTCAATGAATCTTGGTAGTATCCTGCGAGTCCAAGGAAACTCGAATCTCTCCAACTGTCGTTGGTGCTTCCCATTTAGTTACGGTCTCAACTTTTGTAGGGTCAGCACTATCCCTTCTCCGGATATAACATGTAGAAATCCAACTTCCTTTAGCCAAAACTCACATTTGCTGAACTTGGCATAAATTTGGTGTTCCCTCGGTTTCAAAACCAATCGCAAATGTTCCTTGTGTTCCTCTTCATTCTTTGAAAATCAAAATGTCATCAATGAACACCACGACGAACTTATCCAAAACTCCATAAACACTTTGTTCATCATGTTCATGAAATAGGCTGGTCGTTAGTCAGTCAAAACATGACATGGTATACTCGTCATCCATATCTAAGTAGTAAATGCGGTCTTGGGTATGTCTTGCTCCCGAATCTTCAAGCGATGGTACCACGATGCAAGTCGATCTTGGAAAACACTTTAGCTCGCAAGCGATCAAACAGATCATTTATCATAGGTAGTGGCCTCCGCTGCTTCATTGCCGCCCCCATCTTTTGGGGTGTCCACCATTATATGTCATATGGAGGTGGTCTTCAAGTCCTTAGGCCTCTTGGTAGTCTCCGGCATCGCCGCCCATACGCGAGGTCTTGGATCGTAGTCAACGTCGGTTAAATCGCCGCGGTGGCTCGGTGGGTGGTGGTGGGCTCTGAATTTCTTCGTCGTCCGCGTCCAACCGCCGGCCGTGGTTCGCCAGGCTCTCCGAATAGCGAGAATGCTTCAGTGAATTTATGATATCGCCAAGGGCGGTGCCGAAGATGTCCGCGGTGAATTTCATGATAGGCAATCGGATTCGGTGGGCGGGAGGTTGGTCCGGCAGAGTCCCACCTCGAGTCATGGGATTTATGCGGGACAAGGTAAGTGTTCGGCCCATCGCCAGAAGTTGCAGCTCCAGGCGGTGTCCAGCCATCCGCCCTCGATCCGGCGATCGGCTCCGGACTATGGGTCGGAGCGGATTCGCACGGCCTCCAAGGTGCTGTCCGTGCGAGTTAGGTCATGCCCATCATGACAAGGCTGCACGCCTTCGGTGGCTCGATCCATCAAGATCAAGTCCCGGATATCGGCCGTGAAGTTTAGGGTTTCCAAACCTGACTGACGGCCGGGCGAGCTTCGATCTGCTCGGATGGCCAAGTGAGTTGGCCGCAGGCGGCCGCCAATCCGAATATCTGTCCGGGAGAAAAGTCTCACCAGGACTGCGTCGTTGTTGATTGAAGAGGCCATCACGCCTATCGGTGACGACGAGGAACTCTCAATGAAAGCACCAATGTCGGTGTCAAAACCGCGGATCTCGGTAGGGGTCCCGAAATGCGTCTGGCGGATGGTAATGGAGACAAGGGACATGATGTTTTACCCAGGTCGGGCCCTCTTGATGGAGGTAAAACCCCACGCCGCTCGATTGATATTGATATTATGGATGTTTACAAGAGTGGATCTACCACGAGATCAAGGAGGCTAAACCCTAGAAGCTAGCCTATGGTATGATTGTAAGGGTTGTTGATGTTCTAGTCCCACGGACTAAAGCCATCCGGTTTATATAGACACCGGAGAGGGCTAGGGTTACATAGAGTGGTTACAATGGTAGGAGATCTACATATCCGATCGCCAAGCTTGCCTTCCACGCCAAGGAAGGTCCCATCCGAACGGAGAAGTCTTCAATCTTGTATCTTCATAGTCTTGGAGTCCGGTCGATGATGATAGTCCGGCTGATGATAGTTGGCTGATGATGGTAGTCCGCTATCCGGACACCCCTAATCCAGACTCCCTCGGTGACCTAAGGGCTTGGGTTGGTAATTTATACTTATCCACAAATCCCTTGATATGTATGAATGCGATGCACCAAAGATCAAAAAGAACAATGCAGTAAAAGTCTTAACAAAAACTTACCTATTCTGGCTCGGTACTTCAACCTCCTCCACGGTACGTGGTTTACTTGTCCCCGTTGAAAGGGTTCGCCTTCTTTCTGAGCTTCCATTGCTTACCATTTTGGCCTTCCGGGCAATCATTTGCATAATGCCCGATCTTACGGACTTAAAACAGTGATATGGCTCGGTCTACCTTGGATGGTGTTGACGGGGTGGTGCGGTTTTGTCCATCGCCTCCATTCCGTTTCCATTCTTGGTGCCATTATGGTTGTGCGAGCTACCTCCTCCGTGAGTATGCTGAAATTGTCCTCCCGGCTTGGGTAAAGGAAGCTTCCGAGCTCCGAATTGTACTTCCCTTGTCCATACTTTCTCTTGCGATTGTCAATCCTGCTTCCTTCAATCATAAGAGCACGATCTACTAACTCCCGGTAGTTATTGAAGGTGGCTACCATCAACGCATCTCACTCATCATTCGGTCCCTAAAACTTCTCATGCTTAGTTGCGTCCGTAGCAACGCATCCGGGGCATAACGTTAGCTTACTAAAGTCATCCACATTTGAACGTCGTCCTCCTTGGGCGTTGAAACTCACCTTTTCATGGCCTATCCCGAAACATTTGAAAGTTT